>KK502743.1:0-19300 GCA_000688735.1 Glossina austeni | reverse complement strand
TTTAAAAAAAAAAAAAAAAAAAAAAAAAAAAAAAACGACAACAAAAAAGAGAAGAAAATCGTTCAACTACTAACGACAACAGACCATAAAACTCATTTATGCGAAAATCTTCGCTTAACATTTTTCACCAAAAAAAAAAAAAAAGTCAACGTAATATTGTTTTCTCAGCCCTTTAGTGAAAATATCTGCAACGGAAAAAAGATTATTAAAAATTTAAATACCTACTTGTTATACATTACGTCATGATATAGTTCATGCAATCCGTCTCTTGTAAATAAGTTTCTTTCTCTTTTAGTTACGGTTACGTTCACAGTGAGAAGCTTGGTACAATATTTTGGGAAAGGGATAACGAAAAGGCTATGTCGTCTCTTATGAGCCCCACCTACAAAATCATACTTTCTTGTAACGTGGCAAAGTGCTATTATGTAGGGTGAGCAACACGATGATTGACAGGCTTTTATATGACATAAAAAACCACGAATTTTAATCTAATAGTTTGTTCAAAGCAAAGTCCTTTGCTAGCTTCGAATTTTTTTTGGTCGTATGAATTCCGTGCCGAGGGAATGTCTGGGCTTTTGAGATTATCCTTAATGGAGCCCTATTTTTGTATATTATTGTAAGAATCGTAATGAATGCGTTGAGATCGTTTTTTCCCATAATCCAATAGCAATAGCCTGTTGTACGGTGTTTTGGCCCTGAGCACAGCTTATTAAATGCTTCCAAAAACTTATGAGAAAAGCTCGTGAGAAAAGATCATGAGAAATAATTCACTATATTGCGCAAATCTTTGGGGAATTACTCTCAGATAAGTAAGTTTGAAAAATGTCCACAAGCGAAGCAAAGCAATCTCTGAAAAAACACTGGCAAGCTAAGGTCTTGCGTGTACGTTCAATTTGATTGCTCATCACCTCTCAGCTTACACAAGTTCAGTTTTTATCCTCAATTTTTACGCATCCCTTTATAAACAATGTGTGGATCACCTCTCATCTGCGCCTTATCGGATCGTCGTAAATTCTTGTGAGCTGTAATTTTTTTTTTAGGAATTTCGAAGCGCTTCTTTCGAGTCATATTTCTTGCTTTTGCTGCGCTATGTAGGCCTCTAAGCAATTATCTCCCCTGCAGCCGAGAGTAAAGTTAATTTTTTGGTCAAGTATTCGAAAAAGCTGTGACTTTTTTTGGCTGATTTGCCAGAACGAATACGAGATATACAAGGTTCAACAATAATAAATTTTTTCCTTTTTTATTGACCATCTACTCTGGAAAAGCACATGAGGGTGCGCTGGTCAAGAAAAGTTATATGGTATAGGTTGTACAAGGAAAGGCGGTCATACGGTAGGAAAGGCGGTAAAGATTATGGTAAAGGCGAACGAAACGAGGAGTTTCGCTAATCTGTTAAGCTGCGTAAGACAACCCGAGATCGAGGGAGCGGTAACCCAGATCAGAAGGCCCAACAGTATCGTTAAGGGAGTTGATTTCAGTTCTACAGAACACTTACCGCGGGAGCTATCTGCCTACAGCTACAACACAGTCCACGTAATGCCCATGCTTCAGAGCATCAGGAGTATTAGGCACAGATTGAGGACCAAAATGGTCCCCTACTGTGATGCGGATTAAGAACGGGCTTAGTATTGTCGGCGTTATAAGCGCAGTTTAAGTTTTTATATTCCATCAATACGACAGCTGTCGATAGGGACGGTATGGACAGAATTCAAATGACAGGGCAGAGCCCACCTAAAATAAACTGTTATAGAATTGACAAAACTAAAGTTCCGCTCTTTTCTGCCACTGATCACCGTAGAATATAGATTTGATGGAAATTGAAATAGAAATTAAGCAAAATAATAATATCAGGAGCCAGGTCACAAGTCTTAATTATAAAGTTTTGTGAGAGATATAACTAAATGTGTAATAAGGAAATTTAATATCCTGTTGGAGATATAAGTACACTCTGCGTGCATAATGGTGCACAGAAATAATACTTGAGAATTATGTGTTGCGTCAAGCAAGTTTATGAAGAATTAGAGATATTATGATCATTAAGAGACGATAAAAGCTGACAAGTAAATATGATAGAAAATATTATGAGAATATTGAATATGAGAAAGGTTTGTTAAGACATAAAAGGATTCCGTATGCAATAGAGGCCAAGTTTAGGGCCAGGGAAGTCCTAGTAGCAGAGGAATCGTCTTAGAAGAACTACACGATATGCCAGAGAGTATACCTCAGCCAATTTGGTTCATATTACGCGATATAAAAAATGAACGGGTCAGAACGATGTCAGATGTCAGTGCTGTCAAGTTACATTGCTTAGCGAGCAAGTTGTTAAATTTTTGGCATTCAGATGTTAAAGTAAAGCAAGTTTCGGCGACGTTGTACCAAAAACACATAACGAAATCTACTGCTTTATCGCTACTGTTACTTGGGGTTATGGTAGAGCTTTCAATATCATAACTGAGCATGAATTGTACGACTTTCGGTAGTGAGTTTTTTTAAAAGTATAAAATAATTTTCCTAACTAGATATGAAATTGTCATAAAACTACTGGGACAAGTCATAGTTCTTACGAAAAAATGTAGATCGCACCTGCATGCTTATCGGTGATGTAAATAGATCCGCAAGGATGCAACCTGTGTTGTGATACTTGTTTCACATACAGAGTAGACTATTTTAGTTTTGCGTGTTCTTTCATTAAGGAGAGAAAGCGATTTTCCCGCCCAGTATAAAGTTTTCTCGTAACTCTTATATACGATTCAAAGCAATATTTATAGGAATATTTAGTTTTCTGGAAGAAAATTTTCCTATTTTTTAATTATTTTTTGTTTTTATACCTATGACCCAAGGATGAAGTGGTTCATTTTTTTCAAAATGTTTGCAACAACCAAAAGGATAGCTTCCGCGACCACACACAGTATACCCCATGGAGTATATTCTTGATCAGCATCAAATTCTGAATCGATTTAAGCATGTCCGTCTGTGTAATGTGTGCTGTAAATATTCTGAAATTTGGAAAAAACATTGGAAGTTCTTGCGCGCAAGTTCTTATTGCGAATGGGTCAAATCGTTCGAAGGATACGCTAGCAGTACTATGTAAACTGTGGGCCCCTCTGTTTTTCAAAAGGTATAAAAAAATTGTTTTTTCTGCTCATTACCTTAAATGCACGACAACATGATTGTAATTTCACTGCAGTACATCTATAAAAATGCAAAAAATCGCCCATGTTTAGTACGGTGTTACAAATTAATTTGTTTTGCAAAACTTTTACAACTCACAGAAGTAAGATTCAATAACCACGTAAAGTATATCTTGGCCAGTTTCAAACAATTTCTGACTGCACCTAAGCATGTCCGTCCATTAATCTCTTTCCATTTTTCTGTCATCTCAGCTGCGCAGTATCTATGCTAAACATTGTCCCGCTCCCAAAAATGAAGATCTCGCTTACAAACTTCTAAGAGAATTTGAAAGTGACCCAAACTTTTCAAACGACACTGAAAACTGTGTTTTCCGTGGCTTTTGCTTGTCATTCATAGAGTAGAATGAATACATACACCAAATAAATTTCTACTTTTATTGCAGAAATAGAAAAAATCAGCCGCGTCCACCTAATCTTATATATACAAATGTACCTCTTTTCCTCTTTTTTAGAATCAAGGTTAGTGGGTATAATATATTCGGTCGTGACCGCATATATTCTTATTATTCTTATTTGTTTATTCTTATCGTAATCAAGAAAATTTTAATTTAATATTTTCTGTAATAAAATTTTTAAGTTAAAATATTTGTTTACGTTTTTCCCTGCATTAAAATAAAGAGAATTCTTTGTTTAAGTGCAAATAGATAGTCATGCTAGCTTTGTTACACCGTTTAACACCTTCGATCGTAAAGTCATCGCTTATGATTCAACGCCAGTTCGTTCTGGTATCTCGACTTAATTAGGAATTCTCATGTGTTCAGGTTTTGAAATTAACCGAGTACTTAGCAAGAAAAAATACTTGAAAATGCCAATCGAACGCTTAGTAGCTAGAAGCAAGTGAACTCGTTACTACTAGCTACTACCAATTGCTATGGTGGACTACGGCCCATCGCTAAATATATAAATATTTATATAACGACTCGTCGAAATAGATTACATCAGCGTTTGTCCCGGGGTCAGTGTCACAAATTTCATCAAAATTGAATTGATTTCATGAAATTGAACAAATGAAAACAAGGCGCATAGACGGACTTCCGAATTGATTGATATAATAAAAATTGGAACTTTCTCACGTCCTCCGGGCCGTTCTGTTTATCCGCACAAACTTGGATATAAAAAACAGATTAGAGAATCATACCTAATGCTTGGGTAACTTATCCAATGTTCTTTATTTACAACGTGGTAAGCAAATCGTTCCAAAAGTCCTCTTGTCAGATTTCTTCTCCCATTTTAATCTGACATTATTAACACAAAAATGTGGTGGACGTCAAAATTTTGGTTTAAATTACAAAAAAGTGTTTTATGTTTACACTGGAACCACTGGAAGAAGCATTTATGCGAATTATTGGCAATACTTTCCATGGCAAACAAAATATGATCGAATGTCCGTCGCAGAGACAGACAGAGAATCGATACTACTTTTCTGCTGTCTATCCGCCCGTCCATTTATATTTGGGTAGCATGTTGTAGCATTTCGTAAAGCCTTGAAAAGTGAGCAACAACGCGCGCTTTGTAAAATCGAATCGATAGATTGAGCTTGAACTTATAAGCGTGTCCCTAGTGGGTAAACTACTGACAACAAACTTTCAATTTTTACACATCTCTCCTCACTAAGCTTCAACTTGGAGTAGATAGCGAAATACTTATCTTCAATACTTATCGAATTCTACAAGAGCTAGCATTCAAGAGGCTCCGGATTCAACTAAGTACAAAATGCAGGGCATCTAGGATTTGCATTGAAATTCATGTACTGTTTCTGAAACTTGTTTGTTTTTTATACATCTTTTTTTTTTTTGTTTTTTTTTTTTACTTTCTTGCATTCTATTTTATCTTTACAACTATAGAAGAGAGTCATAAAAAAATCTGTAAGATTACGAAAAGAACAATTGTTTCCAGAAAGTTTTTAATTCTTTTAAAGTTTTGCTTTGTTTGTTATGTGTGCCTTCTTATTCTTCCTTTTTTTCTTCTTGTTCCTAAATTAGACACATGCTTGTTTAATACTTTTTACAGAGTTGCAGAGGTATACAGCAGCAAAAGAGAATCATTTATTAAAGTAAAATTCGTCTTTCCTCTCCTCAGTCCCTCAGTCTTAAGCAAAAATGTTAGGTTATCTAAGAAATATTAGCGTGCCAGACTTAAATTCAAGTACGCATTACATCCATAATTATATACATGGGGGACAGTTGGCACGATTTAATATTGCTTCTGTCATTAGGCTCGATTTTTTTTTTACAAAGAAAATTTTTCAAAAATTTCTTCTGCAAGTTTTCTGCTGGAAGGCTCCTATAAAACTAAGTTGGTTTCAATATAAGGATCCATTTAAAAATCTATTATAGAAAGAATACAATTTTTTAGAAAATTCATTATCGATTTTATAGCGTTGAATATGAAAATGTTTTAAGCCCACATTGCTTCACAATGAAAGTAGGCTTACAATGTAACGCCGACAATATATCTGGAAAAAGTTTACGATTTTATGAGGAGTGGAGCTCAATGACATGATTAGAAATGTGTATCAGGAAGAATATGACGGAGCCAAGTGTTTGAAGTCAACTAGAAAGCCAAACAAATTATATGAACGAATGACGCTAATGGCTGCATATAAAGCTAGAGAAGAAAGGGGTAAATTTCTAAAAGATATTTAGGAAATCTGAAGAAATTTATTACTGAAAACTTTTTCCGCCAAAGCTGAATAAGACGAATAGTTTTAAAGGCAAACGATTAGCCTTCGTGGACGATCAGAGCAAGCGGTTAAATTCATTTGAAGTGCTATTCAATTCTATTGAGATGAGTGCAGCTAAGTTGCGAAACAAGTTCCAATTTCAGCTCCTTAGAGGAAAGTGGCTTAGGAAAATATAAGCAACCAAGACAAAATTACTGCAGATCAGTTGGATGAAGCCTTTGATAAGGCGAAAGAAGTTTGTAATTGAAGTGCCGTAAATAGCATAAGAATGAGCTTAAAAGTGTTTCAAGCTTTGTGGAAAAGATGCTCAATGTTTGTTTTGCTATGGAGCAAATCATTTTGTAGTTGCCGTTTTTTTGTTGTTTTTTTAACACACATTTAATTTAAAATTTTTCCAAAATAAGTCAAAACATTATAGTGGAAAGCAGCCCACCATTAAATACCCTACACCGTTTTGTTTGATGTAGTTATCTATATGACGACTTGTCCGGAAGTTTTGTTGAGATCAATGTTTAATTCATAGGAAACATTCATGGAATCATTAGATCGAAATAGGATTGATCGCCGTTTCGGAAAAGCTAGAGTTGAAGAATTTAGAAAAGTCAAAGCTCAAAGGACTCGTTAAACCAGGGTACTCAACGAGATATTCAATGAAGTCGCACAAAAGCGGATACGTTTTACGCCACCAAGGAGAGGGGTTGCGAGCAACAGCTGTTGAACAAGTGGTAATCTGTAAGTTTATGAAGAATTCATCGACACTTCAGGGACAACTGAATAGCAAGACGTCCCAACAACAGTAGTAAAATTTCAGTAACCTTCTGGAATATGCTGAAATATTTTGGAGTACATTACGGAAGTTTATTAAAGTTTATTAAAAAGTTTATTTAGCACACATAAATTTTCGATTTCAGTGTGGACCTACTTTTCGGGTTTCTTTCGCACACACACACTTGTCTACACATCATAAGGCATATGCACTTAAAAACACAAAAAGCTAATTGCTTTTGCTCTGTTAACGTTTGGTATTTGGCGGCAGTTCAACAGTATTCTTGCCCATAAAAATAACGAGAATGAAAGAGTAAGCAGTCAAACGACTGCTAAGTAACAGCTCTGCTATTGCTAGTGATAATAGAACGCCTAAAGTTCCTGAGGCTTTCCTGGTTTGCATTGTGAACATAATGTCGGGACATCTCGCCATTTACTTGTTTAGTCGCTGTGATATTTGTGAGCCCAACGTCAAGCATTCGTATATCTTCGTTTTCTTAATGTTGTTAAAATTTTGTTTAAGCGGAATTAAATAAGTTTCCGCAGCCCAAGTTGAAAAATGAAAGAATATTAAAATTCGCCCTGTCTCTTCTGTCTGTTCTCTCCCTTTTTAAGTTATGGAGTTTGGCAAAATTAAGCGCAATGTACCTTAGGGCGGGCACAGTGCAAAACGGAAGACTTTTGCTCGATTTTTTCCATCTCTCTACACAGCTTGTGGTGTGTCTTCATTACGAATTGTCTTAAAAGCTTTCGAAGAAATAAATTCTCTGAAAGTCAGTTAACATACTTTCCGGGAAAAGTTGGAACATAAAAATACTAACTCTTGTAGTGAATTGTTTTCTGTGTTTCAGAAGAAAGAGGTTAGCGTAGAACAACATTTTGATTAACGAAAGCGAACAAAGCATAATAGTCATTAGTATCCTACATAACTTGTGGTGTAAGGGTGGGGAACATCCATAAGGAGTTTAGGTAGGCCCACCTTTCTTGTGCTTACCGATTTAAAACTATGTTCAGAACTATTTTCTGAATCGATATATGTTTGTCTTCTTGCTTTTCACCTATAGACCGAAATTTACCTGGAGATATTTTGATGAACTTTGATGAGGTCTTATGTTATGGCGAACACTTTTGAAAATGGCAGTGATCGGGGCACTTTTTCGACTTTATTTCATATATACGGACTTATTTTGAAACGTCGATATTTGGATCATTTTGGGGTGATTTAAGGTAATCAGTCGTGGGCCTTGCCCCACTATAATCTCACTTGCTTCCTGCTAACTTTGTAGTATGAACACAGAATAGCACGGAGGTCATTACTAATTGTGAGAAGTTGCTTTTCAAAGCAATAGCATGTCCGCGATTTAGATAACATACTTTACACGAGCTTGTGTACGTCGTAAGAACGACGAAATAGTAAGTTTTTAATTGTTCCGATAAATTTTCTCTGTTATCTTTCGCAACAATATATTATCCAGGAACTAAAATAAGACGGAAGAGACAAGCATCTAATTTAATAGAATCCTTTTGCGCTATCTTTATAATGTCATTTTATTTAAGTTCATTATTCATTGGTTAAATCGCGAAGCAAATTTATCTCAATCTTAATGAATTAATGAATTCGTACATAAGTTGATTGCTCTTTAAAAGAATTCAATCAACTCTAACTACCGATTTAATCCAATTAAACGAGGGAAGACGTTTTGAACGTTTGTTGATATTTTATTCTGAAAGTCTCACAACCCCACGTACACACGTTTATGTTAAAAAATTCCATTCCCTCTTTTCTTATTTTTTTTTTTTTGTTTTTTATTTAATGTAAAAATTCCATTTCGCTTATTGTTTGTGTTTATGGTCTGCTAAGTGATTGCGTGTAATTTGTTACTTAACTTCTTGACGTGTCGCACATCTTAACGTTAACCCACATATAACCCACATACATACATACATGCATATAAGTGTATTAATGGACCACCCTAATACTAAGACGTGCCATTTGAGGATGATACATAAAACATGGATGACATGCTGTCACTTACTAGACTAGTAGAAGAGAAGGTCAATATTATGTAATATGAACGAAATGGCGAATGAATGAATGAATGAATGAATGAATGAATGAATGCTTGAATAAAACATATGCTTATGTCAAATATTAAATATTATTAAAAGACAAACGCAAAAGTATGAGATAACATAAACCTACATACATACGTGCATGCATGCATGCATGCATACGCATATGCATACGCATACGCATACACATACATGCATAATGTTAACATATGCATATGCATGTCAGTAAAGTGATGTAATTTATAGCCTAAAGGCCCAATAAATAAATAAATAAATGTCTTAATTATAAATTTAAATGTTTTTATCTGCACTTTGCATAAATATCAAATCATTCGTATTGCTGTTGTCGTTGCCATTGTCATTTCATTATTATTTTTATTATTTATTAATGTATTCATTGATACGAATTTGGAAACGTTGCATATAAGATATTTCAGGATTTAGTAACGGACAAATTTGCACAGACATGTGGTTTCCCAAACATCGTCACACAACAGCAACAATCGAATCCCACGTCATAATTTTTCATGGCCTCCTTAAGAGAAGCAGTTTTTTCCAGACAAACAGACGCAGAGAAGCTGAGAGAATCAATTTCTTTCTCCTCTCAAGTTAGTTAAGCCAGGAGAGTTGAATATTGGTGTTCGAAATAAAAGGACTACTACAGTTAAATATTGGGTCTGTAAATAGCTTTTCTACCTTGAAATTCGTCATCTTATAAAATCTTTTCTCTAAATTCAATTCACTCTAAATATTTGTAATGGGAAACTTGGACGTTGATTTTTCTACGCTATACGACGGCGTTCCGCGTATATCAAAGTGAAAAGAGATGGATCTCACCTAAGAGAATTTAAGGCACTGTTAGTCTTGCCTGAGTTAAACTGGAAAGGTACAGAAAGGGTTAAGTTGGCCTGGAGTGAAAATGCAGTAAGCCGTCAAACAGTTAGACAGCGGTTTACAAGTTTCCGGTCAAAAAATTTGGTCACTGTTTTCGATGCCAAACTTCGTCTCCGCCTGCACATACGCTCAATGGCTAATAAAGCCAGAAGTACTCCGAGATTTGTCAAAAGATGGTGTCGTGAGTTTGAAGACCCGTACTTAACTAAAAGCTTATTCACGGTATTGGTTAGAACAATTCCAGAGTACGCGTCAACAGCGTGATTCCCAAGCTACGATTGTGATATCTATTTAATTGAGCCTGTGCAAGAACTTCTTAGAATTACTCTACGCAAAGATAGAGCACTGATCGCATTCTTCCTCCACATGTTAACCTTCACATGTTAAATTGTTTAAGCTTCCATTCCGGAGACTTGCATTTGGTACCGCCTTTGTAGTTAAATTGGTCAATAGTGTAATCACGTCAACAGTTTTGTTTGGCGAAATTAATTTTAACATCCTGTAGCATGTGTCAAGTCACTTTATACCAATTAAGTTACCTCCCTCTTTTCTCGCTCGAACTACGAATTTTTTAAGCCCTTCTACGTTGCTTGCAAAAGCACTAATGGTTAGTGTCATTTATTTCCTTCTTCTGATTCGATTCGCTGAACTAAACGGTGAATAATCCCGTCATCGTAATTGTAAAATGAACTATTTTCCAGATAACATGTACACATTAGGTCGATTCATAAGTAACTTCCGTTTTTTTGCTTGTGACCTAATTTCCCTAATTTTTCCAGATGGTGATTAACAGTTGATTGTGAGATATTCTTCCTTTTTGCTATACCTCTTGTTGGTTGGGGTGGCTTTTGCTCCAATATTGTCTTTATAAGGTTCTCATCAAAGTCAGAGGGACATCCCAGAACGGAATTTTACAAACCAACTTCTAACTGCCCGATCAGTTATCAGTCCTTCACCGTATACGCTGCATATTTTTTCATCTGTCGCCTTAGCGCTACTGCCTTTTTTAAATTCCCAAAGCATTACATGTCGTATATGCACTTTTTGACTCTCCATTTCAAAGATTAAGAAAAACACTTGAACCACCACATAAACCGTTGAGAGAAGACTAACTAAGTTCTCGTCAATATAGTGACAACAAAAATTCGTTTGTTTCGATGACTTATCGGAATTTACTTAGGCCTCGACCTACTAAACGAATAGTGTTGAACCTCTACGGATGTGTAATGTAAATAACTACGAGTTTATTATGAATGGATTAGATATTAATATAAACTTAAATTTAGTTTGCAAGATAAGTAATTTTAAGCTGCTTTGTATATACCGGGAATAAGTAAACAATAAACAAAAAACAATGAAATTCGCATAGGTCCGCCCACCCCCAGCAAAGCCGCAAAGAAAGTGATCTTCCACTTGGGCTGGGAACTTCTCCCCATCGCGAATTATTCTTCAAGCCTATCTCCTTCTGATTGACACTAGTTCAGATCAGCAGCTCGGCAAAGTCGAAGAAATGCAGAACTCTATCAACGACTCTTTCGCCTCGAAATCTTGAAGTTTCTAACGTGATGGCATCCGCAAGTTACCCAAAGAATGGCAAAAGATCATACATAACGCTGGTGCATAATTCGATTGCTGAGCTCTTTAACAAACATGTTTTCACTAAATTTGAGTTTTACTAAAAAAAAGTCGACAATTTATATTTGCAGACCTAATATAAGTTCAGGCAAACAATTGTTTTGTAAACAAATCCCCAAAGGTTTGTAAATAAAACTAAGTGACACGAACTTCAACTCACATAGATTCGGATAAAAATGTGTAATCGCAAAGAGACATATTACGTACTAATATAAAATCTATAAAGTTTTTTTGTCTCATTGCTTTCGTGTGGGCTTACTTACCAAGGGGAACTATTCTCAGCAACAGGATCTTTAACTGGTTTTCATAAATGTGTGCGTAAAATTCTAAATCAAGGGATTCTGTAAATTCTAACTATTGATGATAAGTGCGTGTGGAAGGCTTAAACGTTTTTATTTTCACCAATTTGCTTATCTCCTCGTTTAAAGTTATTTCGCTCTACAAGGCGAACGTCGTTCTAAAAAAGTTATTTTAACTTTCTCGCGAGGAAATCTAAACTATATTTGTTTCCATATCGTTAGACAGCAGTTAATTGAGAAGCCACGATTCGCAAACCGAATTTTTGGGGCTTTTGGGGGTAGACTCAAGCTTTGTCGCCAGCAGATGGGGCAATAATTTATCCTATTTGGAACAGTACTCGTCCTTGGAAAAGGCCTCTAATAAGTGCTTTTTGACTTAAAAAAAAAAAAAAGTGTCAATAACCCTTGCAAACAAAACTGAGGAGACGATCTCCCCAAAATGCTTGGCAATTTACTTGGAACAAAAGCGATGCGGAGGCCATGGTAATAAGTATTCTAAAATTGTCTGCCAAACTTCACGGTCATAAATAAAGCAAAATAATCGCATCGAAATCTCTAATGGCTGCAATTTGGAAATTCTTAAGAAAACATATCAATTAATGCATCAGTCCATCATTCCCGGGACTCAGCAGAAAAAAAAAAATTAATAAATTTTCTTTTCGCGTAATTTGTTTCTATTCATTAGCACAGTTTCCTTCGATGCACCTTTTCTGAAACGATTCCTAAAAGCCTTCAAATTACTCTTTAGTTTTCACAATGATCTCAGCATTTGATCGAAGTCTTTGGCTTCAGAAAGCATCCTTTCGAGATTCACAAACTGTAGTTGCTGGCCACCGGATCTCGAAAAAACGGCAATTTGGGCTATGACGTAAAATTTTGAAATGAACCCTTTGGTCTTAAGCACCTTCCAAAATTGATATGGAAGGAGATAACGTTTGAAGCAAACCACATGCGCTCCTGGAAAGGCAATAATAGTCAACCGCTATGCAATTGCACCCACATTCTTGATCAATTTTCATGCTGATTTCGTCTTTCTTTTCTCCTGCAGTTAAAAAACATTTAAATAAATGCACAAAAATTAGCAAGAGTATGAAAGCGTGTGCGTGTACGCCTCTAATTATTGTCTAACTAATATATGTTTTTCCCCATCTTAGCAAGATGTGTGCAAACGTAACGCAAGTAAGCTTACATTAGATGCTTCTTTAGTTTCTCTCCAAGTCATGTCTGTGTCTTGTGCTTATTTGCTATGTAATGCCTGTGTGTGCAGTCATCTTGTAGAAATATCTACTTTTCTTGTTCTCTTGATGTGTAAGTCCTGTAAACTTGAATAACGAAAATCTGACTTAAATTCAAATAATTGAAACAACTTCGTATACACGCGTATGACAATAAATGTTCAGAGTACAGGTTGCTATTATGTCTGCAGGCGTACACACGCACACATAAAACACATAACTTCACGTACATTGGCATTCGCTTATACAAACATGCGTCCATATATATATAATTACAATTATATTAATGGTTGTTGTTTGTGATACATTTATGGAGTGAAAGATTAAATAAATATACACTGAAAAAAAAAAAGGAATGTAAAAAATTTCTAAAAATTTCTTCAAAATTTTCTTGACCACTTGGTACTTGTCGAGAGGCAACATGAATGCCTTGTATCGATTAAAAACAGATTTCAATTGCCTAAATTGATTTTAAGCGAATGAAGCAGCAAAAGAAGAGTTTTCCAAGATTGTGGCTCAAAATGCAGCGATTATCGTAAGACTCTATCAAAAATTGTTTACAAAAATAATTATTTTATTTCGAGATTTTTTTGTTTTCTTCCCAAAATTTTTCTTCTCTTTTTCTTCGCTTGCCCCATCATCACTTATTTATTTCATTCTCGCAGAGCTTAGATGGTATTTACGCCAATAAAAGCAACACTAAAAAAAAATCACAAGTTAATATCACCTCTTAATCTAGAGCAGGTGTTCTTGATAATAAAATGTGCATTATTTTCTTCGTTTTATGTATTTATGCTGTTGAAAGCGCTAAAAAAAATATTAGTATAATTTTTATACCCCTACAACACTATCGATGCAAACAATTTTGTGCACAAGCACATAACATCTGAGAAGGTTCAACTCCATTCAAGACCATATTCGGAAGTGACTCAAGACTGTCGGCCTATCTATGTGCACGATATTTATTCATGTGTTTCAAGCTATAGTTCAGAAATTCGGTTCACTGGCATGTTTTGCTTCAAGAGGGAACTCTTTTAAAAATCAATTAAAATTCTCCATTAAACGGTTTGCTTTGAAAAATTCATTACATAAAAAAAAATTTGCAACTTCCAATATCTTCCGACAAAAAACATTGAGGAATAAACAGTAGTTTGTCTTAATAAATTGCTATGAAACCTTTGGATCGGAAGGGCTGTTTTTGAGAAAACTCTCCATTACAATCGTTCCCCCGGAAAGTAAGCCTGGCGTAATCTTTAATAGCTTATCATAAATATCGTCCCATAGTAGTAATTTGACATGAAAATGAAGCGTGCCGCTTTCGAACTGCATAGGCCTGTTTCTTAGATCCCTTCTCATCTGAGTTTTCTCATGAGAAATAAGTCTTTATAAGAAAAGAAATTTTAATTTTGGTATCCTGTTTTATGACGAAAGTCATCAATGAAATGGTGTAAGGTATTTCGAGGTCGGCCTTGTCCAACTATAATGTTTGTACCTGTTTTTTTATAAATACGTTGTGCTATGCTGGGTTACTGCGCACAATTTCCCGCAAATATTATTTTTTCTTATTAAACAATTGCGTGTATTTGTGTTACACAAATGTAAAGAATTTATTTACTTATTTTTTATTCACACAATCATTTAAATCTAATACCAAAAAAGTAAGGCAAACATAACTTCTCCACAAGCCAGCCTATAACAACTTAATATTTGCATAAATCAGATGATTTTCCCTATCAATGAACATATATCGCGAGAGAAAGTATCAATGTATCAAATACTTAAGAGAAAAACAAAAACAATGCATAAAAACTCACTTGAATGTACAAGATTTCGTTTAATGCATGCACGATCAATTGCATTCAGCTGTGTGCATACGTTCACATTTTATATCTGCTAGTATGTGTAAGAATTAGTTTAAATTCTCTTCAACGTATTAGTTGCATAAGATGAGCTCTTAGTTGTTTAGTTAAGAAGTGAAGTAAAGCTTTTTCTCTTTTACTTCGTCCTATTTTTCATTTATACCCGCAATGTTTGCACAAATTAACCTTCGATAACTTAAAGCTTTTACCTTTATTATTATTGTCGTTAAAATTTAAACAGGAAAGATCTTTGTTATTGCATTTATACGAGAAGATTAACGTAAGCTTTTCTTGCATTTTTTAATGCAAAGACGAAAGCTTTTTCTCTTTCTTTTTTTTTGAAAAAATAGCAACAGCAAAAAGAGAGAAAGAGGTTTTATTTCTTGTTTTTCAGTGGCAAAAAAATGAGATTTTTAGTCTTGCACAGGTAGTTATCTAACAATTGAGAATAATGCTCTGACGACACCTGTTGTTCCTCTTTCTTCAAAAAATCATTCTTTGGACAATTAATTGATGGCATTTTTTAATGGATATTTAATAATATTCTGATTGAGTTGATTTGAGGTAATTTGTTCTTAATCTCAGTCTATAAGAACAGAAACTGAGCCCGAATGGGAAAAAATAAAAATAAATAGAATTCGTGAACTTGTTTTAGTATTTCTTAGAACAGATAATAACATGTTGTTGTAAGAATCCAGGTAAATAATTTGGAACCTCTTCCTTACGTGATGCTATGAAATTATTCATAAAACTTGTTGTGTTTGCGTCTCACTGCTGATTCGTATAAGATAAAACATCTACTTGTTATGATGATTTATTCGAATAGAATGAAGGCAAAGTGATTTCAGAGATTGCATCTGTTATCCCCAACCCAATTCTTTAATGAAACTGTTTAAGTTCTTGTTGTCCATCGAGAAGGGTTAATGTACACCTGGTTCTACCAGGCATAGCAAGAGTAGAGAAAGTGCAAAGATCGCCACAGATATCCACTATGAATATCAAAAGTCGAAGTATCTAATGATCTACTGATAAGAATGTATTTGTCGAATATATGCTTGAATGTAATACAACCTCTACGAATTAATTGTAAAATTATAATTGCATAAAATTAGTTTCAATCAGACTAACCTTTTTTTCTGCTTTTCTCTAAGTGCATACTCTAGTGCATGTTGAACATGTTTACTTAATATTTATTATTGTTGTGTTTATCATTGCATTCACTAAACATTTGGAATTGTTGCCAATCGTTGGTGTCGTGCAGACACAAAGCAGCATATTTCGATATTTTAACAAAAGGATGCGTATGCTTGTGAAAGATAATTTTCTATGCACTGATTGGCCTCTTTTAGGCCATTATTAACTATTGTTGTACTTTAATAATAACGATGTAAAAATGAAATTTTAATGAAACACAAGAAACCCTGAAAGGGAAAAAGCATCTAAAGAGTATGTAGGCAAACGGTTGTCTGCGATGAAGGATTTACTATTAATTATATATGAAAAAAAAAAAAATCTCTCTACTTATATGCTGATAATAAAAGTTGTTCCTTTCCTAGAATAAACGTATGCGATAACGTACCACCTGATGGCGTATTGTTATTAGATTGCCACTAAACTAAACTTGTCATGCTATGGAAGAATTCAGAAAAGCGGAGAAAACACACAAAACAACAAAGTGGACAAATTGGTCTTTTGGGCTCCTTTTTTTTTTCTTTGCATGCGAGAGTTTATTAGTCTGCGTTTGTGTAACAATTGAGCGATGATGCGGACGCTCTCACGTGTCCATGCCAGACGTACGCTCATACACACACACACACACATACACACGTTGGTTCAGACACACGCGTTTGTTTCATTAAAAAAAAAAAAAAATGAAATAAAATAATAATAGTAATCTGATGAGTCTCATGTGAGAATCCTGGAAACTTTAATATGAAATTAGTTAATAAATTATGCACGCAACATATGCTGATTATAATAAATAGTCTTATTTTATGATATTAATTGCACCTATAACAGATTAACATGATAGATAATAAGAGCGGACATACATATATACATCCAATTGGATTAAAAATAAACAAAAATCCTAAGGTAAACTGCTTGGCCTTCCATCGCAGTTGCTTGAACATGATTTTAAGTATCTCCCGAGTATAAATGTTTTGAAACTTTTCGCTTATTATACTTTTTTTTGAGATTTTGTTTACTAGTAAATCATTTACTCACAAAAAAAAAAAAAAAGAAGAAAAACAAAAATATGAAGCGATTTCCATTCTTTGCGGCTGGCACAAGCGCATTTTAATTGTCTCTCCTTATCTTTAAAAAACTCTAAAGAGTTTGTAAAATTTAGCGCTGAATATGAAACACATGATATTGTATAGCGAAGAAAGAATGAAAAAAGCTTTTACAAGTTGTGCGCTTACGTCGATTTCCAGTTTCCACCTTCGAATTTCGAAAGTGAAATTCATGCTGTGTCTATGTAGAGCAATTTTATACACCGCAGACACAAACAAATACATATATGTATATATACATATATATGTATAGCGGTGCACCTTGCAATGCTTGCTTGTTAAAAAATGAAATAAGCTCCTGCTGAGAATGCAAGAAAAAAAAAAACGAAAAAAAAAAAACAAAAAAGAGAACGTGAGCGAAGGAGAGAAGAACTTTATTTTTACGATATTAAAATGCGTACGATTTTCATTCTCTCACTCTCCGTATTACGCTTTAACTCTCGCACAGCTTCCGTTTGTAAAAAGCGAAGAGCAAGCGAGTGATTATTTTGCTTCTATAATGTGTGCGTAGGCAAACACTTTACACATATGTTCAAAAGTGAACAAACAATTGTACGAATCGTGTGTTTAAATTCCAATGGCTCTCATAACAGCCCGTACATAGCTGTTGCTCTGCAGTTTTGAGTGTAACTCTAATGAAATTGCCCATTAGTGTGATTTTAGCTCTGAATCGGTGTTGACACGAAGTTTAAGAGAATGTTCACGCATTATATTAACAAAAATGAAAATGAAATATTCTCACAGAAAAGAAGCAAAAGAAATCTATGTTAAACAACAAATACAGCATTTATGCAAAAATTAAAAAAAAAAAAACACTACTCTACTGCATCTAACGGCTGGCTATGAATGCAGTTCTAGATTATTTTCAAACAAAAAAATTAGCACATTTTTCTTAATGGATATATAAAATGGAAATGTAAAGCGAAGAATCTGAAGGTTGGTTAGAAATAAACAAATACACATATGTAAGCGTACGTATGTAAGCGTATGTGTGTATAAAAGTGTGAGAAAATTTCTCCAAAGAAATGTCATTAAAAAAAAAAAAAAATTCTCGACAACTTTAATTTCTATTCGTCTCGTCTACAAATGAAAATGAGAGAAATTTCTTATCGATTCTAAAGAAAAAAAAAAAAAATAAATAAAAATAATTTTTAGAAATACAAAAAAAATAAAGAAGAAATTCAAAATGTTTAAAAGTTAGAAAATATCTGTATTTAAAAATTTGTTAGTGTTTCGTTTTAAACGCGTCTTATAAACAGAGCTATTAATATCGAGTGCTAACCGAATGTACGGGTCAACGGGTTACGGTTTTTTTTTATACTGTCGTGGTCGTAGTTAGTTGATTCAAAAGCATACTATCGGGCGTCGAAATAATAAAAAAAAAGAAAAAGAGTTTTACTCAGTATCTCAGTAAATAAAAGTAATCAGTTCTAAATAAACAGTAATAATAATAATAATAATACTAACGGTAAAGCTTTTAATATGTGTCGCTTAAATGTCATTCTTTAGCAGTTAATATCACAGCGTTTTGTATCGGTGTCAATTAGCAGCAGTTGTGATAAGCTGTTCAGTTGTTGAAGGCTAAAGTCCTCGCCCAGCATTTTTTAAACGGATTACTCTTCACGACAAAAACAAAAACTATGCATATGTGTATGCACAAGGCGCATGAAATATGTATATATGTTTAAGGCGAGCAATTGTGTACTTTCACTAAAAAACTCTGCTAAAGAAACTTCAAGCAAAACAATCTTTTTTTTTTCTTCCTATATGTGTGTAAAACATACATATAACGTAAACACTTACGCATGGAAAAAGATAAACTATTTTCTATGTATATAAAGGAGAAAAAAAACAACTGTTGGTCGACTTTTTTTAAGTGTATGCGTGAGTGAAAAAAACGTTCGTTTAAAAAAATCCTTTCGTGGCTTTTAACAAAAAAAATTACAGACTAGGTTTTTTATGGCTTGCAGGCATTCTAATGGTCATTGGCCTGTTGAACGTTGACACCGCCTTAGGCTAAAGGAAAATAAATAAAAACGCTTTGCCGTTGAAAATATTGCTTTAGCTGCCGGCAACAATTTTTCAGCTTAAATGAAATTTTTTGCTTGACAAACAAACACTTTCTAAATGAACAGGCAACTATTTTTCAACTGCTTAGTCAGCAAAGAAAATGCAATAACAACAAAAACGTTAGCAATCGCAAGAACAATTGTAAATAAGAAATTTGCGTGGATTTGTCCGTCGCCTTCGTCAGTTTATAGGCTGAAATTATAATAAATAATGTTAAGCTTACAAAGAGAATTGAGACGCTCTTAGCGTTTTCCTTTTCATAACCCCTCCAAAAAGGAAAGAAAGAAAGAAAAAAAAAAAAA
>KK502742.1:245291-259304 GCA_000688735.1 Glossina austeni | reverse complement strand
CTAACTTAGAATTATAGCGCATTAATTACTGCATGAAAATGATGCACTTCGTTTCTTGACTCTAAAGAATATGAGGAAGTTGAAGTGTGTCACAAAAATGCAATATAGGCACATTAATATAACCAACGACGACACACTTCAAGATTATGCAATTTTATAATGTCGTTGTCTGTGGTCAGTTATGCCAAACAGATCAACACATAAACATGTATGCGCATATGCAAGTGCATGCATAGATGAACGTTAATCGATATCGAATATGAATGAAATGAAAAGTATATATTTGAAATGAATTGAATATAAATGAATATATTCATTTATATTGAATATGAATGTATATATTTAGACTAAACAGTTTACATGTTCGACAAATTTTATTATATCAGATCTAAAAAAATGCCAGAAACTTTCTTTCTCAACAAGGAAGTCATTCAATATTGAGTGTTTTATTGATTCACACACGTGGGAAAACGTAGATTCGTTCATAGACTTAGAGTTCTATTCGACTATCCATTACGTTAATTTGCACACTGAGCTCTCTTTAAGTAAAGCGAGGTTAGCGCTAGGTTCCATTAAGAGGTGGGCGAAAGAGCTTGAGTATTCCTACATTAGAAAAAGGCTATAAATTAATGAAACACGTCTCGTTATAGTAATGAGTTTATTTGAACTGAAAATCTCTTACATCCTAACTTAAAAACTAGTTCAAAAATTATATTTAATATAAAGTGATATTTAATACCATTATAAAAGTACTGTCTCTGGTTTTGTCACGCCAACAATCCAGACATTGACTCAGCGTTTTTATTATGCTGTTGCACTGATCAACGGTTAGCGTTGTGCTGTGTAGTATTAACTGTCCCGACACTTTGGTGAAGGCCGTCCTCGTTCTTCTTTAGGACAGATTCTTTGCTAATTGTAACTTGGTCTGCTCTTTTTTTTAACTCGTCATTTCATTAGAGTTATTGCAAAATACCACAACAAGAGGGATACGAAAACGATGCAGCTGGCCAGAATCGGTCATGCTTTCGCTTCCCTTTGTAGTTCACCGATGTCACATAGATTTTCCATGTTCATTTGGGCAACAGTGGTAACCTTAGTTTGTGATCCGTGACATTGATTGAAGGGAACGTCGGGCTCCCAGGGTTCCTCTTTGGTATATTATCTCTGTGGACGTACAATGATAACGTTATTGTTGAAGACAGTTAAACAGTTGCCATTTAGAGTCCGATTTTATGGTTATCTTCCTTGGCGTCTACGGTTTAATCGTTTATAATAATGATTCCACCATCAATTTCAGTCACTGGGTCCAAATGATTGTGTTGAGTGTTACAATGTTCTGTAACTCCTGAAATTATTTGTGCCGATGGTGGAAACGTATCTGTCAGATTTTTTGTCTCACTTGCGGTTTCACAGTAACCACTGAGGTTGGTTGAATGTCTGAGATATCCGTACTGTTCCCAAACTATTGCGTTACTGTCCAATATAGGATGTAGTCGGCGTGCGATTCGTTTATTATCTTTGCTAAGGCGGTTATCAATGTGAGAAGAAACAGTAATGGTGGTAAGCTGCAACAGGTGATAGTGAAAATGAAAAATAGTAAGGAAGAGTCAAATTACTGCAAATTTTCTTCATGTTGTTTCCATATCTATTTCTACTACGGCTTCTTCATGTCGTGGGCGTAACTTATTCCCCAATCTTCTGTTATTTCCCTTGAAAACCTTTTCTCCTATTTGAAAAACTCTATTTTGTCTGGTTTTATTTAAACGTTTTGCTTGTTTGCGTCACTAATTCGATCTTTTATTTTTAGCTTGAATTCAGATGGGGCACAACGAATAGTGTCAATTGGTCTTTCTTTGGTCACAGAATGGATGGTTTTGCTATATTCCATAGTCGTTTGTAACATACGATCTACCGCGTCGTCAATCTTGCTTTCAGAATTGAAGCATATCGCAATTTCTGCAAGGGCACTGTGGAATCTTTCGACGTACCCATTAGAGCTGCTGTGCAATGGTGAAGCGTTAATTATTTGAACATTTTGTGTGGGAGAAAATATACGTCTACTGGAGGATAGGTCGCTTCATATCTACTATTGTTCTTGATTTTATCGATTGTGCGACAGCGAATTTGGAAAATCTACGCGAATCAGAAAAACTATCTTGTACGTGCAATAAATATCAATATGAAGAGTCTCGCCGACATAAGAAAGTATAGCTCTTTTCCTGATAACATGTGCTTGGATTTGCTTTATGTTCTCCTGCGTGCCGCTCTGTTAGCCCGATTATGTTGTGTTGCGACTATTTCCTTTTGTTCACTCTTGTCAAATATATCTAGCACATAGTTGATAGCGTATCGAAACTTTGTTGCGGAGAAAATTTGCACTAGATCGTGTCGAATGTGCGCTAAAATGGGTAATTCGCAATGAATTCCATTTACTACGTCGGCGTTCACTACATTTTGGATTTTTTGTGTCAATCCGTCCTTGTTAAAAAACTGTACAACGTGTCTGGTTTTGTTGCCGAAGAGTATAAAATTGCGGGCATTAGAAAATTCCCCCTCTTTCACGACAATCCGTTTTCTAAAACAATTTATCGGTTTATCCATGGGCTCTATGGCGTAAGTGAGCGATGCATAACCTTAGAATGTCCCTTAATTTGTGGAAAGCTCATGGTAGTGGGATTGATCGAAGCTTTTTTGGATTGCCGTTTTCTCCTTTTAGAATATCGGTTAAGGGTTTCGCTACGCCAGCCAGACCCAAGAATGGCCTGATGCCAAGCTGTGAAGTGAGTACAGGGTAGTTCGAATTTTAGACGGAGGTGTTTTTATACCTCCCCTTGACACAATGAATCCTAGGTATTCAACCTCTGTTTAAAAAAAATTTGATTTCTCGATTGAGACCCTGTAACGGTGTTTTCTGGGGCAGGGTAGATCTCAGTCACTCCAGAGTCTGTTCCAAGACAATTTATTATTGATTTGACCTTCGGGTTGTCCGTACTTCAGTTTAGTTCTTTTATTTATTCTATTTAATTTTTGTGGAGGATTACAAATGGTTATTCTTGTTTATTTTAGAGCGGTATGCGGAAAAAAACAAGCCTGGAGGCCCGACGTTTCTTTCTTTTTTTTCTTTCGCACGCGCTTGTTCCGTTTATTAATTCCGAATTCGCGGATTACTCGTCGGCGGCTATGACAATAAAAAGCTGAGCGTATTACGATACGCTCTTTTATAGTGATGACCACCAAACTATCCCGTGCATTACCAACATCGAAGAACATCGCATAAAACAAGAGTTCAATTAGCCGGTGGAACAAAAGCAGATGTGAATGGCGCCTTTTTATGTCCGCTACAAATAGCACAAGTTCTAGGTTCAAGGACAAAATCTACTCGACAATAATAGTTTGACAACAAATTAACTTTGCTAAATTTGAACCACCTCGACCTGTGTTTTGAACTCTATCACATATAAGAATAACAAGGTTCCTGTGCCAAAAATTTAAATTTGTTAAACGTAAACCAATGATAACCGTTTAAGCCCTTTTGAAGTTACGTCGAACATTTGGAATATTATATTGTAAAAACGAGATCGTGTTTTAAATAAAAACGAATTTACTCGTGGTAATAGGCGCTTGATCGTAGCGGGTATTAGCACAATAAAACATTTTTTCAAATTATATGAACCAGCCATGAAATCCTTAAGTCAATATGTGGCTATGAAATTTAAAACCAAAACTCGGAACCTACAATATTTCGAACAAGATAAGTCAACAACTGTAAACGAACAATACAAAACAAAAAATATATATAAATAAGTAAAACATATTGTTGATTTTCTTTGTTTTTTTAACTTTATTGATTTTGAAGATGTAAATTAAAAGATATATAAGTTAATAATTCATTACTATTATAATAAAATAAAAGTTTACGTTGACTTTTTTTGTTTATTCTAAAAACATATGTATTTTGTTTACAATTTCAAGCAAATGTTCTCAATTTTCTCGGTTTTATCACAAATGTTCTCAATTTTCTCGGTTTTAACATATGCTTTTGTTTACAATTTCAAGCAAAAAAAAATAAAAACTGTAAAATAGAGAATAAGGTTAGTAAAATAGAGAATAAGGCTAGTAAAATAGAGAATAAGGTTAGTAAAATAGAGAATATTGTGAAAAAGGCTAGTAAAATAGAGAATAAGGTTAGTAAAATAGAGAATAAGGTTAGTAAAATAGAGAATATTGTGAAAAGGCTAGTAAAATAGAGAATAAGGTTAGTAAAATAGAGAATATTGTGAGATGTTATTCTCGTACATGTGCCAGCTTAAGTTCGATCATACTTGTCTGGTCGAACATGTTTGTTTTCCTTCGTATTATGTATAATATTTACCTCTGCTATGCAACAATGCTGTTCTTATATGGCTATTCTTATATGTGTTGGTTTGGGTTCGATCACGCTTGTTTGATCGAACCTGTTTGCTTGCCTTTATAAGTACGTGTTATGCTTAGGCATGCTACTTATCTCCTGCTCGCTTTGCTTATTTCTATGCGTGTTTACGTTGTACGTATTCTATGTTAGCCGTGAGTTATATTTCATGTAGTTTCATGTACTTAGCTAGCTTTGCCTATTTACAGTTATGGGATATATGTTTACATTCTACTTATTCTATGTTAACCGTTGGGTATATTTCGTACAGTTTAGTATATAGTTAACTAGCTTTGCCTATTTCTTGGGAAACAGTTATGTAGCAGATGTTTTTATAAAGTCTAATGCGCTAGTACTCTATTCAATGATTGAAAATGTTATTATATATATGTTTATATATATGTTTATGTATATGTTTATATCTATGTTTACATATTAAACATATGTTTGTATGTATGTAATGATATGAATTATGATGTATGTATATAATGAAATATATAAAGTAATGCTTATCACTTGTGCGGGAGGAGGATGATTATAGTGAAACCTCTGTAACGGACAACTCGGACGGACTTCGTTTGTGCGGACGGACTTATTCTTACTTATTTCCTTTATTATTATTTTTGTTTTAGTAAGGGAGCAAAACGTTTCCTTACAACCCTCAAGCTCCCTTCGAGTAGGCTCTTGTGAACCCAATCGATGTGCCTAACATGAGTTTCTGAAAAAATTATAACATCATCGACGTAGACGTAACAGCTCTTACCGATTTGTTCTCGGAAGATATCGTTTCTTGCCCTTTGGAAATCCCTCGAGACATTTTTCAACCCACCTGGTGTTCGACAGAAGTCGTCCTTGCCGTTGTTCACGGAAAAAGCTGTTTTTTCCCCGTCCCTTTCGGCAAGTTCTATCTGGTGAAAGCCAAATTTTAAATTTAATATGGTAAAATAATTTGCTTTACATAAATTCGATTATACCACATGTATGTTTGGTACGAGATATTTATCGTGAATTGATTTTTATTGAACTTCCGAAAGTGTATTACTAAACATTTCTTCCTACTGCCAAATTGGTCGATACCTTTTTTGCCAACAATCGAGAGTGGGCTGTTGAAGGGCGACGTGGAAGGTCGGATAATACCGTTAGTCTATATTTCTCCTTAACCACTAATGCCAAAGTTTGATCGTGGGTCATTAAGATTTTATTCGTTAATACTGAGAGCTTATCCCGTCGAGAGCGACCTCGTCATAAAATTTAATGAGCGATTGTGCATCCTGTCGGTACGTAAAATCTTATCTATGTAGCTATGACAGCTGTAAAATTGGGTACAGTGTTAAACGATGCCAACACCTCCTCTGCAGGACCCCCGATTTTATTTATAATGATGGCCGCTTCCTGGTAGTGTTTATAACTACCGTCATAATTTTTTCATCAGTTCGTCAAACTTTTCTAACGTCCACGTAGGGGGTTTTCGTCCAGTGGCTTTGTCCATGCTCTTCACAAATAGAGTAGAGCTATTCATAATAACGGAATTCCGTTTGTCAAGAACTTTTTTCATAATTCTCCGCTCACGCAGTAGCACTAATTAGAGAGGCAATTAGGAAGAGAGAACAAAGTGCGAAGTCCGTCTATATAGTATTGGGGTGGTTTCGTTGAGATAAAATGGGAGATAGAAAGTGTGCGAAAAAGAGTTGAGGAGTGCAAGTGTTAAAAGTTGGAAGAAAATTAATGATGCTCATAAGAAAAGAAGAAAATCATAATATATATATAATGTAAGTTACAACTTTCTTGTGCGAAAGTCAAGTAACAAACAAAAACAAAAAGCAAAGCAAAGTGAAATTTAAACAATACACAAAAGGAAAAATATTAAATAAAATATATATAATATCTATATACACAAAGTTTGTTCTTGGTTCCAAAAAGGTTTAAAAACAAAATTCTATTATCTACAGCTAGAGCAAGAGAAAAACACAGCGAAGAAAAAGGCGAAGATGAGGCAAGTATATCAAACGCCGTCGTTATGCAGTTTATGTAACAAATGCAACAAATGCAACAACAAGCTCAACAGATAGAATCGAAAATTGACGGGACGGCGGAAAAGATCGAGAAAGTTTAGGAAAATCAACGCATCCTGCCAACACGTGTACACGAGGTGCATCAGCTACTTGATGGCCAAATTAATGCGCTGGAAGGGAAGCTAAGCCAAATTGATGCAAGGCTGCATGTCCTGGAAGAAAAAGTTCCTAAAGTAATAAGTCAATTTGATGCGAAGGTAGAAGACTTAGAAGAAAAAATGGGTGGAACGTTGAGCCAGTTTGCAACCTTACGAAGTGAAGTCGACGCCTTAAAAGAAACTGCTGCTAGACAGCAACTTGACTTTGGAGATAATGCTTCTAAAGTTCAAGCCCCTATGATTGATGACGTCTGCAACGTGCTATGTCCGAAGAGGCAGAATAAGAATAAGAGACCAAAAGCAACCGTACGCGAATTGCGACAGAGTTGGGCGCATTGCTCGTAAATATAAATTTCGGAGGAAACACTCGCACTTGACGTTGCCCATCACTAGTAAAGTAGGCGTACATCATAAATGCCACATTAAAGAAGATAATTCGAGAAAATTGCCGGATAACTGTGGTAGGCAGAAAAATGTCGAGAAGACCGTAACGAGTCCAGAACGTAGAAAAGATCACCAAGGACGCATGCCTAAGGAACAAAATGTTAAGGAAAATATCGTTGTCCTCTAGCAAAAGCCTACTGGGCCCAGTGGGAGAGCCTAGTTTTCGAAGACGGATGTCTATGAAGGATATGGTACAGTAAAAACGATCCACGCACGAGAAAGCTGTTGGTGATCCCAAGAGCCCAGTGCAAAGAAATCATAGCAAAGCATTACAGAGGTAGAAACAGGGAGCACTTTGGCGTTATGAAAACTGTGAAGGCGATTAAACGGAGATTCTACTGGGTAGGATGCCGTAAATCGGTAGCAGCATGGATTCATAGCTGTGAGGAAAGTGGTAAATCAAAGGAAGTGGAAAATAAGCTGAAAGGCTAACGGCGGCCAAAACGATTTACAGACAGAAATCAAAACGCAAGTGAGAAGTTGAGACCCGGAAATGATTGGAAAGCGAGTTTTGTTGACGGAGACTTGGTACAACTATACAAGGCTAGTGACAGATTATCAGCAAATTTGCAATCTAACTGGGAGCGACCGTACAAAGTCATCACGAGGATAACTGATAGAGTCTATCGCATCCAGAAACATCAGAAAGGCGAAGCTACATGTAAGGTAGCATACGTAAGCAGACTAATAGCTTTTGGAAATGACCTTGTGCGGGACGAACAAGATTAAGTGGAGGGCAGTGTTACGAAAATCCCAAATCCAATTAATGCTAACTAATTGATTTTCGTAAGTAATAAATTCCCAAGTGCATATTTGCGGGGCGTCATGCAGCTGCCGGCCGACGAAAAATATTAGCAGGAAAACAGACATAGGAAAACCCAGGTGCACATGCGCGGTGCGTCATACAGCTGCCGGCCAAGGAAAACGATTAGCAGAAAAGCAGGTTAACGGATGAAAAATAAAGCCATGAAGTTAGGTGATCGTAACATGCTTGTAAAAATGTATATAAGTAGACTATTTGCGGAAGTTAGAGTTAGTGATACGAGAACATTGAGTCGTAAGAGAACATTGAGTCGTAAGAAAACATTCAAGTAAAATGTAATTAATCCTAGCCTTGAAGAATAGATTGTAAATAAAGAAACTTAGAGTTAAGAGAATTCTGAAGTGCATTTGTCTTGAAAATAATATCCACGGTGTAGTGATACGAACCGTATCTTAGAGTAGCTGAAATTTGTAACAATATATATGAATTGAATGTAATTTATGTTTAGTTTTAACCGCGTATTTTAAAGCAACTTGTAAATAAAAATGCTTTTAAAATCGAATTGATTCGGAAAAGAACAAAAAGGAAAAAAAAGGGTGAAAATATTTTAACGCAAACAGGCAATCTTAAAGGATTAAACAAAAAAACTAAAGTTCCGTGCAAACTGCAAAACATTCTTCAAATTTTCAATTGTTCCATTACGCTGCAGTAGAAAAACGTTTTCTAATATTTCTGGCCATAATACTGGCTTCACTGTCTGCCGCCAGTATACCGTTTTGTGGTGCTATTTATGGTGACTTTACATCATTACTTATTGCGTTGGCACATCTTCGACAACCTTATTCTTACCAATATTTGCTAGGGGAAAAAATTTTGAATGCTGTCTGCAAAGGTGGATCATCATCGAGCTGAGAATCCTAAAGAGCGGACGTCGTGTTGATTTTTTTCTTTTTGCGGAATGGTATTTGATGGGTTACGATACAGAAAGTATTGATTGTGTGCAAGCATCTTTCACAATCGAGTCATCGACTAGCTGTACCGTAGACAGGGTGTTTGGATTTGTATTAGATTTGCTTATACATTGATATTTATGTAGCTTTTATGTTAATGTCTATTATTTGCTTGTTTGTTTACTTATATAATTAAGCAAATATAAATATCGGCGAACCTAGCTTTATGTATCAAAAAAAAAAAAAAAAAAAAAAGATAAAACACACAAAATGTATTAAGAGAACTTAACTATTTTCTTTATTGATAAATCACAAAAAAAAATTACAAACTAAACATTCTATTGGTTCCGTGACGACGGGACATAAGTTTGGTGGATGTGAGCATNCTATCCCTATTCTATTTCTATTCTATCTTAATCTATTCCTATGTTGTATTCCTATTTTATCTTAATCTATTCTTAAGTTATTTTATCTCCTATTCTACCTTAACTAGCACTTCCTTCCACTCTCCAGACACGGAGAATCCGTGAGCCCAAAACGAGGGACGACTTTGGGTCCTCACAGATCCTCCGTTCTACGGGGGGAAGAAGTGACTGAGGTACGCGCCTCTCCGATGTTGGTCGGTCGACGACGGCTTCGGTGTGGCTGGGCGGTTTGCTGCCGTTTATGAATTAGTATGGCCGCATTGGCAGCTGTTACTTCGGAGTACGGTTGCAGGGCCTGTTGCCTGGGCAGAGCAGGGTGGTGTCATTTCATTATGATAACGCAGAGCCTGTTGCCTGGGCAGAGCAGGGTGCTATCATTTTATTATGACAATGCAGAGCCTGTGGCTTGGGCAGAGCAGGGTGCTGTCATTTCGTTATGATAATGCAGAGCCTTTTGCCTGGGCAGAGCAGCGTGCTATCCTTTTATTATGACAATGCAGAGCCTGTTGCCTGGGCAGAGCAGGGTGCTATCATTTCATTATGATAACGTAGAGCCGGTTGCCTGAGCAGAGCAGGGTGCTATCGTTTCATGGTTTCCTCGGCTTTCCGACGTTGGCGTGTCGGATCGTTGGACGGACGTTGGCCCCCTTCAGCGCTCTGGTACCTCTGGCTTTCCGACGTTGAGCAGCCGGACCGTTGGCCAAGAAGATCCGGGTTGTGTCAACTTTTGCCACTATGGGCGCACGTTTGGTTGGCAGACCCTCGGCTGTGGGTGACTTATTGCCGTGATTTTGCCGTTCTTGGTAGCATGGTGTGTGAAATTGTTGACAGTTGTCGCTGTTGTCGCACAACAACGGCTCCGGAAACCGCTGCCGGCGACGGTCGCGATATTACCCCTGACGATTGCAGTGAGGGTAGTTGGTTCTATTGGTTGGTTGTATTTGCTGTGTGATGATTTATTGTTGGGTTTGAACCTAACGCTGTTGTTCTTTGGCTACAGCTGCTGCCTGTCCAGCCGCTATAGTAGATGCCTTATTTTTTTTTTTGTTTTGCCGGAGCTGGCGCTGCCGGTTTTTCTTCCGTTGCGCTTCCTGCTGTTGCTGCCTGTTACGTGTCAAGCTAAGGACATAATTACCACTGGCAGTGGGCATTTGGTGCGAATTCCCATGTATGCTCGCATCCGTAGCGGAGGAATTCGACGATCCAGTTAAAGGGTTTGTATAGTCAAGGTTGTTGTTACACGGGACTTGTTGGGGTGGGGATAGTTGAGGCTGTTGCTGATTTTCTTGTTGTATCATTGCTGCGGCGGTTGCAAATTTGCAGTTGTGGCTGCCTTCGGTGTTTGTTGCATGGTACGCACTCCTCTCGCTCGTTACAGTTGTGATATTTTGCTGTGGCTGGATTTGTTGCTGTTGCGACAGAGACGTTGTTGATACGAGTGTTGCTGATGTTGTTATTCTGCCACCTTACAGTGGTGAGGCGCTGTCTCTCCGCTGGGGACGGGTAGCTCCGAGTTCGGTGGTGGGCTTGGCGTCTTGCAGATGGACGCGTTTTAGCGCCCGTGTAGTGGTGTCCCCAACTTGGATGATGTTTGGGGATTCGAACCTCACGGTGTAGGGCCCTTAGAATCGGGGTGCCAACTTGGCGGCGAACTGGTTGGCCGCTTTCGAAAGGGGATGATGGCGGATTAGCACCAAATGTCTCACCCGAGGCTGCCGCGAGCGTTGAAGTACCTTCGTTGTTCACATGCTGAAAGCTCGAGGTTACGACGCACGCTGGAGATGACTTGCTTCAGGATTTGACTTTGCTGCCGGGGCGGTAGACCGCTCCTGGTAGCCTGGTCTGGCGCCCTTGGATAATATACGCCGGGGAGTAACCTGTGGAATCTGAAACCGATGTATTCATGGCCAGGGCGATTTCCGCCAGCCATTGGTCCCATGCGGCATGTTCGTGTTGGCAGAATTGCGCGATTGTCGTTTTGACAGTTCGGCTGACCCGCTCAGTGGGGTTTTCCCGCGGGGTACGGTGAGCTGGTGTTTAACTCCGATTCGTTGGAGATAACCCTGGAAGTGTTTACTGGTAAACTGCACCCCGTTATCGGTGACGATCTCGCGCTGCGTACCGAACTTACTAAGGATGCGCTCTCGGAAGGCATCTATCAGCGGGGCTGCGGTGGCTCGTTTGAGTGGAACAAGTTCCACCCATTTGGAGAACTGGTCCACAAATATCACGATCATCGTGTAACCCACCTTTTTATGCGGTTGTGGCCCCACGAAATCCGCACAGACTGTCGACCACGGCAATGTCGGCAGAGCCGTTAACATTTCTCCGGCCGGCTTCTGCTGGACCGCTTTATATTGCTGGAAGCTCCGTGAGTTTCGTACGTATCGGGCGACGGCCCGGTGCATCCCAGGCCAGTAATCTAGCCCGCAAACTCGTCGTGTCGTTTTGCGTATACTGAGGTGCCCTGCTAAGGGTTCGCCGTGATTTTCTCGCATGACCTCGGTCCTCATGTGTGTTGGTACGCATAACTTCCATGCCGCTTCCCCCTCATCCATGCTGCTCCGTGGGAAATGGCAGTATAACCGCCCGTCGGTAATGGTAAAGTCAGAAAACTTGTGCGGTGCTGATTGGACCTCTTGTAGTTTCTTGACTAGCCACCGACACGCTACGGATGGCTCGGTGTGGGTCACCACGCGATTGAGCTCGTCGAGTGGCCAATCGACCCGACGGGTTGTCCATGGAGATCAGCCACTTCAGGGATAGGTGGTCGGTTACGACGTGGAAATGATAGCCCTCTAGATATGGCCTCATTTTCCGGATGCCGAAAATTATCGCTAGGTACTCCTTTTCTGTGGCCGTGTAGTTCTTCTCGGCGCTGTTCAGGTGCCGACTGGCATATGCGATCAGCGTTCTCTCCCGTTGATTAGCTGCGTTAGGACTGCTCCTATCCCAGTATCGCTGGCGTCCGTCCGCAAAGTGAACGGCTTCGTAAAATCTGGACAGACCACGACGGGGCTCTGGGTCAATTTGGCTTTCAGAATCTCGAACGCCGTTTGTTGTTCTTCTGTCCAGCGCCAGTCTTTCCCGTTTTTCAGTAGTTCGGTGAGTGGCTTCGAAAGGGCCGCAAATGTACCGCGAAGCTATGCCGAGGAACCTTTTGATATCGCGGGTACTCGTGGGTATCGGCATCTCATTGATGGCTGCGGTTTTGTCGGGGTCTGTTTGGATACCCTGCTCTGTGATCACATGACACAGGTATTTCCACTTCCTCTTAATAAACTTGCATTTCTCCACGTTGATTCGCAGGTTGGCGGCTCTTAAGCGACGGAACACCTCTCGTAGGTTCGCTAAGTGTTCTTCTAACGTTCTTCCGATGACGATGATGTCGCCCAGGGATGCGAACGCATCTGGTTCCATATCCGAACCGATTACGCTGTCTAGGGCTCGCTGGAACGTTGCAGGCGCTGAGTGTAGGCCGAAAGGCATGACCTTCCATTGGAAAAGCCCCCGTCCGGGAGCCGTGAAGGCCGTATACGCTGCGCTCGCGGCTTCGAGCGGAATTTGCCAATAACCATCTTTAAGGTCTAGGCTGCTGATGTATTGGGCTCCGCGTAATCGGTCGAGAATGACTTGAATTTTCAGTAGCGGGTATGCGTCAGATACCGACTTGCTGTTGAGATGGCGGAAGTCCATACACATACGCCAGGTCCCATTCTTCTTTCGTGCAAGGATAATCGTCGCGTTGTACGGGCTCTTGGCGGGCTCGATTTGTCCATTTGCAGTCAATCTGTTGACCTCGGTGTTGATCACTGCCTGCATGGCCGGTTTGCGAGAGGCGTATCGGAGTTTGAATGGTCGGTCGTCCTTCATAACGATCTTATGTTCGGCGATGGTGGTGATTCCCTGTAAATTTGCAAATTTCGGCAACTCCTGCTGGAGAAAACGTTCGATGTATCGCCGCTCGGCCTCGGTATTCATTCGCGGCCCCTCTGCTGTATCATGCTCATCTATTTTGGCCCGCGGATTTTCGGGGAACGCACCGACCCAGCCCCGCGCCTCGTTCGGTACCGTTTCGACTGCAGGCTCTGCTGTAGGCGCCTGGCCCGGAGTCTCACTTGGCCAACATGTAGTCGTTCTATTCGCACATTGCACCTTGGCCCCAAACACCTTGAGGAAGTTTTATCCTAGCAGCAACGGGTCTGCTGCCCCAGGCATGACGACAAGGTGAAGGTGCGCGGCACGGTCTCCAAATCGGACCGGACCGGGCTGGTCTCTAATACGGTCCCGTTGGCTAGGCGGACCTTCATTCGGTATTCTCTATTCTCTATTCGGATTTCTCTTGCAGGTGGTTTCGATCTCGTGCACTAAGGCTTCGGCGAAGAAACTGGTAGTCGCACCGGTGACCACCGTGGCCGTGACGCGTCTATCCGCGATGATGACGGTTGCGCTGATTCGATTTTCTTCGAAGTGTAAGCCCGTGCCATCGGATGTGGCATGGGCATTATCTTTTGGCCACTTGCAGCTTGTTTGCCCATCGGGTTCGCATGGCTAGTCGCGCGGATCGCTATAGGCACCATCTTGGCTAAGTGTGGGTCGTGGTTCGGGGTTTGGTGCCGCTGCCTGCCCTGAGGACGACTTGTTCCAGGCCCGGAGAATGCGCCCATAACCTTGTGGACTTCGTTGTGTGGCCGTCGTCGATTTGGGTCCGTTCGCGGAATTTGCCTTCTTTCGTTGCATAGTGTGACGTCGAAGATAGTCCCGTTAGGGGTTGGATTGCCGCCTTTGACTGTCGGCAAAAAAGAAAGTCGCTGTGTTGGTATGTCGCAGGTTTCGTTGTGGAGCGTCGATGC
>KK502742.1:197333-236664 GCA_000688735.1 Glossina austeni | reverse complement strand
TAATTATAATAAAGTTATTTACTCACTAATATTTGTTTGTTTGTTTGTGTTTCTTTTACGTTTGATTGTATTTAAGAAAAAGTAAAAATTTTCGCTTTTATTTTTTTTCTTGTTCTTTTGAAGTTTAAATTTTGGAATTTTTTTTTTGTTAGTTTTTCTGGAGATTTTTGTGGTCTTTTCAATGTCTAATCAAAAGGAAAATTTTTTTCTTTTCACCATTTTCCTTTTGTTAAGCGATTCTTATACTCGTTTTTTCTTTTTTTCCCTTCTTTTCTTCTTTTTTTTATTTTGTTTTTTTTTCAGTATATACTTTCTTTTTGTTTTTTCTTTTTGTAACAATTGTTCTCTTTATTTGCGACTTGGTCCTTCTTTTATTACTTGATTACACTTATCGTTACATTTCATCAGAGTTTATAAATTTTATTCCGATATCTTTATATTAAATCGCGATATTCATTCTCCGATGCTCTCGAAACTAACTCGACTGCCTGGCACGAGAGCCTAACTTCGACCGACTGTTAGAGCCTAATTTTGACTAACTAAACAAGTTTTCTCTATTCTATTCTTACCCTATACTTAAACTATCCCTATTCTATTTCTATTCTATCTTAATCTATTCCTATGTTGTATTCCTATTTTATCTTAATCTATTCTTAAGTTATTTTATCTCCTATTCTACCTTAACTAGCACTTCCTTCCACTCTCCAGAGACGGAGAATCCGTGAGCCCAAAACGAGAGACGACTTTGGGTCCTCACAATATATAAGCTTATATATATTAAGAGTACATTGCTATAGATATATATCGCTTATCTATTCAATTTGGTAATTATTAATAAACTTTTCCGTTAACATTATTGTGCCCACAACTCATATACCTTCTGTATTTAACTGTTTCCAAAATAATACTTGAGGCAGCAACTTGTGAATGTTTTTGATTACAAAATCCAAAACTTTGGTTGCACACAAATAGACAATATTTCCATAAGCACACACCTTTAGCAAACCATTAGGCTAAAAAATTGGAAGTCAACATTCTTTAACCATATCAAAACATATTCGTTCATATGGGTGTGGCGTGTATTCAGCCAAGGTGTAATAATGGTTAGCCCAAAATGTCGTGCTTTTTGTTTTTGTAGTAAAACTACAGATGGTTTGATTACCTGCTTCAAATGTATGCATGGTATATAAGGACGCAACGGGACACTGTTAATTATGTCTTCTCTGTTTGGCTCTATTTGAGGGAAAATCCATTTTGTTTTTAGGGTGGTTATAAAATATTCATTGTTCATAAGGGGTTAGAGAGCAAAACAATATCATTTAGTTGTTGTAGCTATTATTATATTTTTTCATGGTATTGACAAGCACCTTCGAACACAGTCCCAAATGCAAACAATAGCAACATAAATATGATAAATTTCCACATGTATTTGCGAAGACCTCTTATAGTATATAGCGCAATAACAATAAACGAAAACGTTGTTATGATGTTTAAGAACGATTTTCTAATAAAATTTACTGAATTCCTCTTATAAATTTGTATTATAGAACATGTTACTATTCTTTAATTTATTTTCCAATCTATTCATGAATTATTTTTGGAGAGTTTTGTAGTTTCTCTTTTTTGGGTTGTATCGTACACGAAGCTTTCAAACTTTATTTTTTTCGCGCTTGTTAATCTTTTTACCACCATCGGCCTCTTTTTTCTTTTTCCTTTTCTCCCTCCTCCCCTATCGAAAATCGAGTGACTGCTATTAAACCCTTTCCCCAGCGAGAAATTAACAATGCGTGGGCGCATTCTTTTTTAAGAAAGAACAAATGAAACAACATTGCTAAACTAAAAGCTTGTGTTACAGTGTGTCAAGGTATGCATCTTCTATCTGAATTTTTTGAATGTCATTCTGGTGACTTCGTATTAAAGTCTCGTGCTACTGCTCGCTGTTCTTAACATTCTCTTCCAAAACAGTTAAACTGTAAATTTTGTGTGTTTCATCCATTTTCCTCATTTCTACATTAGTGTTTCTTATATAGGTAGACCTTTAACTTACTCTATCTTGGAACTACGCATCCATTTCAAGTTTGATATATGGCTCGCCAAGTAGCACAACATCTATATCTTCTTCGATTGCGGTTTGCAACGATAACCTTTGCGCTTCTTTACCCCATCCTAGGTTTACTTGAAGCAATTTAATTTCCGTCTTGTTGCGAGCTGCGCTTCACATAATATTTGTTAATCCTTTCTCTACACAAATGATGCATCGCAACTCATGCTTGCAATCTGCAATGTATTCTTCTTCGGGTTCTAGCGCTGTTTTTACTTCCTTCAAAATGTCAATGCAAGAACGGCCCATCGTCGCAACATCTCATTCGAGAGACGGGATGTTGCTTCTTCTTCAGACTCTTTCGGCTTCTAACGATTTACCAGCCGCTTTCTATTGTTTTTCCTATACTCTCCACTGGTCTGTTTTCTCTCATTGGAGTAATTAGATCCAAAATAAAACATAATTCAATTTTTTATATATAGATATGTATTGGTCTTCATAAAGAAAAAAAGGCAGACATCTAGTCTGTTTACATGCATACATATTACATTCTACTTCATTTAATTGAAAATTTTCATTTAGCTAGCGTTGTTGTTCGAATTCCACCGCAACAGGCCGATAACTTTCATCCATTGAAAATTCGCAGAGGATACGAGAGATTAATTTTTCTTATTTACCTTCTATGTACAAAGATATCTCCCAAACGATTATTTTTGCTTGTATTCATTTAAGTTTTACGCAGCTTATTCTCGTTGATAAACTTGGTTAAATCCACACGCTTCATTGTATCCGTAGGGCGCTCTCTGAACGAATATCAATTCAAAAGCCCTGGAAATGTCTGTCCAAAGCAGCCCTTTATTGCGGAACCTATGGTGGCACATGTCGCTTGGGTGGAAGATATTCCACCTAAGGCATTGCTTTAAACCGAAATACCGAGATTCTGCAGACTTTTTTAAACGATATGAACGAGATAGTAATTGAAGACCGTTTATTTGCAATATTCGTCGCCACGACCTCTAGCAGTAAAATACGTGAAGTTGCAATCAGTTTTCAGTTTCTTCAGTTTTTTTTTACAATCTGCATAGGTGCTTGCCATTACAAGTCTCCGAAAACATGTGAATAATTTTGTTCTTCTTTTTATTCATGGCTAAGCGTTCCCATTTATTTGAATATACCTCCTTTTGAATTCGCTGTACCTCCCTTTGATTTGTAAACAAGTCTGTGTTAAGAAGGCATAAGTAATCACTGAGAAATGAACTTTAAATCAAATAATATACAGAAAATATCATCGTCTCTCATTGAAGGAGGTCAATTACACATCAACTAAAACAACGAAAACAAAACCAACAACAACTAAAACAACAATATCAACATAAATCTATAGCGTTGGTGAGCGAGCTGCTGCTGGGGTAGATGTGCAACCCAGCCAACCAACCAACCAGCCAGCCAGCTAGTGTATGCGAGCGATAAAGTTGCCATACATAGCATAGATGAAATGAATGTCTGAAGAGTAGATTGTATTATTAATTTAATTTACTTGGGTTTTAAATTGCATTTAACACTTAGTCGCTTTAGTTGATTTTTAGTTCGCGTTTTTTTCTTTTTCTCATTTTGGAGTTGGCTTTTTGGGCACATTTCTTCTTGTTTCTTTGGCTTTACTCATAGCTTTTTCTTCTAGCACTAAAGCATGATATTCCATCTGAACGTGGTTGTTTGCCAACGTAACATTCTTCTTATGTGTGTTCGCCGTTGCCAGCAGTGTGTTTGCGGCTATGACTTCCCCGTTTTCCGCCATTTATTGGTACAGGCCTGCAGTTTGCACGACATTCTTACGGACTGTCTTAAGTATGTTTTTGACATCCGCCAGGATTTTGTGTATGGCATCTAATTTGCAGCATAGTTTATTGGGAGCTTGTTGATTTTCTGCCTTTACTTTTATGAGGTTCCCCGTTCATTGCCTCATTCGTACCACCTTTTTCTACGTTTGTCGCGTTTAAAGTTGTTTTGCTGGCAGGTGTTCGCATCATTTTTGAATTCTTGCTTGTCCGCCTTGTTTTCTCGTCAGGTATTTGATTGTTGTTGAGCACATTATGCCGTAACCATGCACTTGCATAGCGTTCTGCTCACGCTTTTTCCTGCTTGTAATCAGAACTATCTCCGTCTTCTTAGCAGTCAGTTGTAGTTTACTTTTCTGGTAGCAATGTTTTACCAGCGTAACTGCTTCCCTTAACAAGCACCCTTCGTAACTATTTATTTTCTTGGTACTGTCTGGCCACGTATGGTTCTATATGTGCTTGCCTTCCTCATTCTTGTTGATTTCATTTTTCAAAGTGTATGCGTCTTGTATGTCCAGTCTGGCCAACCGATCCACCAAATCTCGCGCGTGTGTATGTATTGTGTGCCTGAGAACGACCATCGTTTCTATGAGCTCCGAGATATCAACCTCTAACTCAATAAATGCATCCGCAGTTTCCTCAGGCCGTGGTACATCCCCTTGAAACATCGGCGGCAAAGGATGGCTTCTCTTCTGTTGTTCCGCGGCTGCCAGTATCTCTGGCCTTTGCGTATGGCAGCTTGTTTTCTGATATGTTTTTCCGCGCTGTCAATTCCAGCCTGCATCACTTTGATGGTATCCTATTATTGTTGCTACTTTTTATTTTTGTTGTTTTTATAGCTGTTATTGTTGTGACTACTGCACGTGTGAGCGCGTGTATGTGGACGTATAAGGTTTGTGTTTGCGCAAGTCTATATAGATATGTATAAGTGTGTTTTTTTCTGGAGGTGCTGGACGTAGAAACCTTCCAAAAATACCAAAGCAACATTCACGATTTGTCATCCACGTCACGTACGTACTAAAGCTACCCTGCACACACATATTACGTCGACCAATCTTCTCTTCCGTAGGAATTACTTCGCGGAGGCTGGCTGCGTATAACATGTATTAGATAATTTTTGTTGACAATGCAACCTTGCAGGATTGCAACAACCTCCAACATTGTGGGAATTATTAAGTGCGACGTTACAAACAACGAAACAAATTTCATAAAATTAAAAGCGAAGTAGTTATATTTTCTGGCAGAGTCTTCACTCATAGAGACTAGTGCAGGATTCCTAATATATGTAGCCCATCTATTTGGCTTCAATGCGCCAAATTTTGCAACGTGCTTGTAGCCAATGTGCATCGGCTGGAAGCGTCTCTATATAGCATATATCGAATGAAACGCTGCAAATGATTTTGCGTTCACGAATGATTTCCTTTTATTGGATTTCTCTTACTTATACTTATTTTCTAGCTTATTAATTTTCTATTTAAGTTTATGAATAAAGCTATTTAATGATATGGTCAGCATAATTATAAATTTGGACGCTTAACGCCGAATTACATTCTTTGCGTTTGTTTACAATTGGGCTGTTATTAAGAAATGCAATTCGAAGCATTTTGAAATGTGCCACACTTTGTTGGTTTTATTTTATTATTCAATTTTTTTTTGGGATTTCGGTTTATGATGCACTTTAAGTGGATGCATATCTGCAACGATATGCAGTCAAATTAGAAAAAAAAAGAAGGGAAGAGAAGGAAAAACCGTCAATAACGACGTGCAGTCTTGATACGTTTTCATGCAGAAAAATTTCATAAAAAAGGAGAAAGTTGTGGGAAACGAAGATATTACATGAGTGCATATGCTATTTGGTGTAGATTTTGCGTGATCGGGAAAGGTATGGACAAATAGAGTGAGGGACTGAAAGAGACAAGGATGGTTAAGAGCGCGATTATTTGTGGATAAGAGAAAAATTGGAAAAAAAAGAAGGATGGCGTGATGTCAGAACAAAAATATGGATGACTGTGGAGAAAGATAAAGTTTTATTAAAGTTGCGTTCGGAAGAGAATTACTAAACAATTAAACAATAAATTGCTCGATGAATTAAACTATTATAGATTGCAAGATCTGGTTACTACAAAAACACACACAAGGTCAGCTAAGAAAAAAAAAAATGAATTACAAAAGGCAAGGTCGGATCACAAGATTTTGTTAACCATTTTTTGCATTTGAAAACTTTTAAATTCTATGTGTTTGATATAAACCGTTCTCAAGGGAGAACTCATTTGCCACCGGGCATCTCATTCATTCACAAAAAAAATAGAAAATGTAGATCCGTCATTGGACTTAGGGGTTATATCTGACTAGAGGGCTTGATGACCCACACATAACAAAAAGTTATTCATGAGCTTGATAAGGCCAATGCTTGGATATGCCTGTGCCGTGTGATTGCCTTCGTAAAGGGTTACGTTTGTTCAATAGAATTACTTTAAAAGCTTTCGTTCTTAAAAATTTGGGACAGGACCCGCTAGTGTCCTCCTCGACTTATGAAAATAGATTTCTTCTTTCAGCCTTAACTCGGAAAATCAAAATCTCTTAAGTAGTGTCGAGATATTTAAAAATGTATACACTATAGCTAAGAAATTACTAGTAGCAGAAACAACCAAGGAAGTACTGCAAAATAATTCCGACATAGACTTAAATATAAAAATAGCATTGAAAACAATACCCACCTTCACCGGCAATTATGAGGAAATAAATGCTTTCCTAAAAATTTAAGAAATAATACACAATAACCTGAACAGTGAAGAAAAAACTAAATTAGTAAAAACCGTTGTAAGTTGACTTCAAATGTACAAACCGCACTGATAGATGAACAACAATATTAGATGAACTAAAAAAAGAAATTAGATAGCAAATATTATAACCACACAAGCGGGCAATATGGCAACACCATGGTGTTATTCATTCCCGATATTACAAAATTTTGTTTCTCATAGATTGTCGTTTTTTAATTTTAAATTCGATAATAATTATAAACGTTTACTAAAAATTGAAATAGAAGTCAGCTGAAATACATAACAGTTTGGCAACGAGCAAGAAATTCGTTTCAAATATTTAGTCTTCTTTTGTACAATTAATGTTGTTGGAGCAAATGGAAGACTGCAAAAAAAAAGGATGCCCAACAATTTGCAGTATAGACGCAGGAGGTCCATGTTTACCAATGCTCCTTACAAAACAAGGGCGATGACATATAAAATAGTAGGATATCGCTTACATATTTCCTTTTTCTAAAAAAAAGTCCGGCTGAATTATAAACAGTTTTAGACTGTTGGTTCTCCTAGCTATACACCACGCTCACCAGTGCATTGAGAGATTTAGACATACAATAACAAGTTTCACTTTTTTCAGCAAGCAAAAATTCAGATTAGCTTAAGCAATAAAAGCAAACACATCACGTGGGAAACATCAAATTTTAATAAAGAGATTAACGTGGGCAATGGAATAGAACACCCCCCGCACGCAATCTCAATATAAGGTAACTTTTTTTAATTATTTCATTTCGATCTTCTTTTTTTATCGAATAACAGTGGAAAGCCGAAAAATGAAGAAAATTTGTGACATGCAGAAATTTTAAAGAAGTTTGGAATTTTTAAAACTGTTTAAAAGTTACAATACGTACACCTAGCATTTAATTAATGAAAACGTTAAGCTGGTTAAAAATGCGTATGCTTAAACATTTAATTAGTTAAAGACTATAACTAGGTAAAACTACATACACTTAAAATACGGTTAACTAAAATTCAAATCAAAAATTAGAACTAATTAAATACACATAGTATAAAATTGGAGTAAAAGAACTTAAAACTTGAACAACAAAAGTGCAATTTTTCCTTGTCCTAACAGAAATGAAGGCCAACTTGCGGAACGTTATAACTTGCTGAAATTACGAAGGTAAATGAAGAACAATTGGAAATGCTAAGCAACAGCCCGACACTCTATATTTCTGCGGTAGCATATCCAGCCACGATTGCAGCCAATAAATGAAATTTATCAACTTAAGTACTATTATTGCCTTTATTACCGTGTATGATCTACTTTTTCTTAAATATGAATAAGTATATATTGTAGGGATCCAATATAACTATAATTTTTTTTTTTTTATAATTTTTATAATTTTCTATTTTCATTTTTTTCTGCTCAAACTCAACTTGTTTCATTAACCAAAAAATTCAAAAACTGACAAAATGAAAAAATCATTTTCAACTACAAACGTAAAAAACAACCAAAAGTATTTAAACATCGGAGTGTGTATAAACATATACTTAAAACAATGCATCCTACACTGCTCTTCCTCCAAGAGAAATGTTGAAACGGATGAAGTTCACTTTTTTCTTTGGTTTATCGTGGATACATGTATTTTGTATAGCCGGCTGTTCAACTGTAGTCGGCTCCATACGAACTGTATATATCTTGATTAACATGTCAATCCCGACTTTGAAAAATGTAGTTTCTTTAAAAACAATCTTGAATGGATTATCATATGGTTGTTGTAAGCTTTTATTGTTTATAGTACGTACCAAAGCAAACTTACAATGTTTTAATTGTTTTGGAAGGGAAGTTTTAGTTTCAGAATCTACATGGTGACTAATTGCAGACCGAACATTTCGAAAATGTTTCTTAAGGATATTCAATATGCTTGAACCATTGCCAACGGGACTTAAAATTATTAATTCGCGTGGTAAACGCAGAGTTTGTCCGGATAACATTTCAACAGATATTGGTGATATATCTTCTTTCTAGATGCATCTCAAACCTAAAAATATCATCGGAAGTTCCTCTAACCAGCTCTAGCAGTCATATTACCACTAGTGTTTATAGCTGCTTTCAATTGCTTATGGAAGCGTTGTACCATACTATTAACTTGTGGATGATACGGGGACATGGCACTTTTTTGACTAACCAATAAGTGAGTCAACTCCACGAAAAGTTTTGATATAAACTGTGTTCCTTGGCCGTCAGTTATCCTAAGAGTAATGTCAAACGTGAGATATGATTATTTAGGAACGTTAACGCAACCGTATTGGTGTCAATATCTCTCAAAGCATATGTCTCAGACCAACGAGAACAACGATCTATAATAGCCAAAATCTAACGAAGACCTCCAAATGGTGACAACGTGGAGATCTAAAACACTAACAAACTAAATCGAGTTTAAACTTGGGGTAGGGAATCAGCGAGCCTAGCGATTCGGTATGTCGATGGACCTTTGATTTCTGACCCTGAAGACCATGGTTGGACCAAGTGTTGAGTTTCTTACTCCTATTTGATTAAAAATAGCTGGTTTTAATATGTTGCCGTGTTGCTCTAATGTCTGGGTGAGATACGCAATGCACTTTTCCCAAAATAATTTTTCTTAACGCCTGTGGGACATGTGGTCTCTAAGATTTACCAAAACATTCACATAGGATTTCGAAATGCAGTGCAGAAATTTTAAATTACTGTGTTGTTCATTTAATGGTTAATATGGCCTGGTATTGTGGCTTGTGAAAATAGTAAATTGTCTATCCTCCAAAATATGCCTTAAGTATTTAAAACTGAAATTTATCACTAACAGCTCACGATATAAATTATTGTAATATAAATCGAATGCGGAAAGCTTTTTTCGAAAAGAATGATAAGGATTGTGGGCCAAGGGTATAAACTTTAAAACTTCTGAAAATCTGTAATGTCAGCTACTTTATTTTGAGACGGCTGAATGCCTTCTTTAGAAATATCGTGACTGAGAAAATCAATATTTCTTATTCCACAAGTACGCTTATTAGTTGTAATATTTAAGCCGTATTAATCTAATCTTTCAAAACGCAATTTTGAATGTTCTGTCTGCGGTTCACTAGCAACTAACGCGTCATTGATGTATACAAAAATGAAATCCAAGTCTCTGAACACTTCATTTACAAACCTCTGAAAAGTCTGCGCAGAACTCCTTAACCCAGAAGGCATTTTGTCGAATTCAAACATACCGGAGGGCATTGTTATAGCTACCCTCTTCAGCCACCAGAATGCTTCGAAAAAACACGTTTGTTCCTTAGGCTCCAACTTATATCATTAATATGCGGCAAAGGATACCGATCAGGCGTAGTAGCACAACTCAGTCGTCTAACATCTCCACAAGGTCGTCAATCATCTGGATCCTTTTTGGGTACTATGCAAGGGGAAACAAGAAAAAAAGTAATAATAATAAAAATAATTATTAAATAATATATCATGTATAAATAAAAGAGGTAAAAAAGAAAAAAAGCATGTAGACAACTAGCACAGAAGCACACCCACAACCAGTACAGAACCAAATTGCATGTGAACCCCTAAACCATAATAAACATGGAAAAGGTTCGCAACCGATACAGTAAACAACCCCAATTAATTTGCGAATCATAACGAACTATTAAGTTAGTTTATGTATAGCATAGGCAAATCACGCGTGTTAAGCAAAATTGTCTCTTAATGAAAAGAAGCGCGAACCTAGCTTTACTTAAAGAGAGCTAAATATGCAAATTAAAACGTAATCTTTTTCCAATAGAACCCTTATATCGATGAATGAGTCTACGTTTCCCAACTTGTGTGAATAGATAAAATACTCAGTATTGAATGAGTTCCTTCTTAGGAAAGAAATCTATTATGCAGATAAGAGCTTATCCATTTTGCTAAGTACAAAAGGAAGCCTGGAGTTTGAAGATCAATTAACTATGGTTAACTAAGTCGAACGCTTTACTAAACCCCGTGTATACGACATCCGTGCGAGAGTCGCTGGAAGAAAAGATGACAAGGAAATTCTAAGAGATTTGTAACAATTGGTCGTTCTTTCAGAGAGCCATACTGGAATGGAGAAATATAAGGTTTGATAGCAAAAGCCAGCGCGATGCCTTTCTCCACATTTGTGAAGCCGAATAAGAAAACTACAAAGAGAAAACACCTGATTTCGAGGACTGATTAAAAATAATTGAAATAACATACAGCTCGACATACCATGGTTTAAGTAAACATTTTCTAGCGCTTATTAATTTTGCAAAATTTTTTCTTTTTTTAACTGGTTATTAAGCCTAAATAAAGCCTAAATAAGTGAATAGTGGTTCAGAATTAAATTATATTCATTTGGTGTTCTCGTGTGTATTCTCCTCGAATACCGTTTAAATATCAGCTGCACCTAGTGTAAGCGGTACCGAGCAATTCTAACTTGGCGACCTGCAGGATCCACACCAACAGGTTTATCCACAAAAGCTCAAAGAAGAAAATTAGTGCAGCAACTCCAGTTGTCACTAAACTCAGCTCGTGAATAACAAAAATTCTTTTTGTTGCGGCAAATTAAGAATCACATTATAAAAAGGTGAAAAAGGTGAGAACAAGTTAAAGGACAGCTTGGGCATAGAAATACGTGCCGGCAAGGGAGACGTTAGTGAGATCACAGTCATCACTTGTCACAGTCAATATTACTGCAATAGCAGACAGTTTGGCAACTGAGGTACGCGGGAGACGTATGATTTTTGATTGTCTTATTGCCTTAATTTGCTCTCATTGCTTCATACGCGTTTAAAGGCGAAATATTTATATCAATATAAAAGTGTTTAGGGTGTAAAAGCAAAAGGGAAGCAATTAGTTTAATCTTATTGAATTAATATTATTGAAGTTTTCTCGTTGTCATTAATGTTGGTTCTTGCGATCAGCGGTAATACTCTTATTACAGAACAAGATTACAGCTTTTCTCTTGACTTGCCGTTTGTTATCGTTCTCAAATTTATCTCTAATTTAAGAGAAAATTTTTTTTTTACGATTTTCTTTTCTCTCAACGTTGCCAAGAAATTATCTTAAATTTGTAAATATATTTAGAGTTGTTTATTCTTTTAGAATTTGTCCTTTTTGTCGAAATAATTGCACTTCTAGCCTTTCATTGGCTGACATGGAGTGTCTTTACACATCTTGCCGTGCAAAAACTGCCTTGGAATCTGATAGATTCGTTATGTGCTGGCCTTGCGATCGCTTTGGCCATGCAAAGTGTGCCGGTATTATTGGCCGTACTGCTAACGCAGTCACCCGTCCCCATGTAGGAAGCGGGACATTGACTTCTACAGACTGTTCACGGAGACGAAAAATGCTTTCTCAGAATTAAGTAAACATCTCGGCTACAGGTGCGAAAAGTTTGAGGAAATTAAGTCTAGGTTAGATGAGTGTCGCTTTATTGGGCACTCATCTTCTTCTCAGACTAGCAAAATAGCAACTCGTAGCGTAGGGACGCCACCTCTGATCCCCTCTAAATTTGATACGCTTATACAAGTTAGCGCTCCGTCTAACTCCATAACGAAAGTCATCGTTTCCGATACTGCGGATTCGGTTGGTAACAAAAGTGTTACAAACAAGCCGGCAAGTCCGTCTGCTTTAAGTTATGCTGAGGTGGCAAGGGAATCTCCTCCCAGCGCCATCGTTCGTTCTAATCAGACGTCATCGCCTAAAAATAAAAATAATAAGGAGCAAAATAAGTCTTCTTTCAAGGAAAGCATTATTTGTGTCAAGACTGGCACCTGAAACATCGGTGGATAACATAAAAAGCTATCTGGCGGCGAAAGTCGCATCAGTCAACTTAAAGCGCGTTACCACTTTCAAATTGGCTCCTTCTCAATCTAGAGCAATCTCTTCTTTTAAAATACTAGTCCCGACTGAAAACAGTGATATTTTGTTAAGTAAACCACTGTGGCCAGTAGGATCCTTAATTAAGGAATTTATTCCTCGAGATCGACCTCGTAATATCAAAGCTGTAGGCTTGTCGCCTTCAAAAAACTAAATGTTTCTTCAGGCCCATTACGTCTTATTTATCAAAATGTTACGGGCCTAATTCAAAAAATCGTTCTACTTTTCTAAATTCAGAAAGCACTGAGTTTTTCTGTTTGGCCTTCACTGAAAGTTGGTTAAAACCTGATCTTCAATCGTCGGAACTTTTCCATAATTCTTTCCATGTTTTCAGAAATGATCGATTAAATCGCATTGGTGGCGGTGTATTACTCGCCATATCTGCGTCAGTCCCGTCCAATTTAATAGAATTTCCCACTTCTCCTGACGTTGAATTTATCGCCATTCGAGCAAACATGCCTAATAAACAGCTGTTTATTATCTGCTGCTACATTCCCCCAAATTCTGATATCTCCATATATAAGAAGCAGGCTGCTCTCATTTGTGAAACGGCCAAGCAGTCTAGACCTACTGATTTTGTCGTTGTATTGGGAGATTTCAACCTGCCTCAAGTCACTTGGTGTAACAGTGAAAATTGTGGTTGTTTAATTCCTACTTCAACAACTGATAGAGCTGTTGTGTTCTTTAACGAATTATTTGACCATAATTTAGGTCAATATAACCGTACCTTTAATTGTAATGGTAGACTGCTTGATCTTTGCTTTGCCAATTTTCCTGAAATGAATGTAAATCGTTGTCCAGCTTTTAGTTTACCTGAGAATCCTTATCATCCAGCAATGTGCATTTCCTTTCATCACATGTATGATGGTTCGTTGAACTGCCTTAATATTCCAAATCCAACCTTTTCCAGCAAATTTTATGATTTTCATAAAATCAATATTGTTTTGCTAAAAAATCATCTTTCACATATGAGGCTTGATTTCTCAACCGGAAGCTCATCGTTCTACAATACATTAAATCTAACTATTGCTGCATCTGTTCCGATCAAGCAGTGCCGACCTCGAAGCAGATGTCCCCCGTGGTTTAATAAGACAGTTAGGTATTATAAGAATAGGAAAAACAAGCTGTGCAATAAATTTTTGAAAAATGGCTCTTCTTTTGACCTTTTCGTTTACTCAGCCGCAAGGCGTAGATTTAACTCCCTCAATCATCAATATTATTGCAGATACCTTCAGTTCATTAAATCCTGTCTGTTTGCTAATCCTAAATACTTCTTTAAATTTGTTAATTCAAAAAGAAAGGTTTCCGCACATCCCTCGCATGTTTCTTTTAATGGCTCTGACTCCTCGGTTGATTTTGAAATCTCAAATCTGTTTGCTGAGTACTTCCGACGAAACTTTTCGACTGCTAGTTTTGATTTATCAGCTAATTAACCATATCCTATAACTAACTTGGTTTCAATACCTAAATTGGTTATTTCTGAAGATGACGTTTTTAAATGGTTGAGTTCCCTAAAATACAGTTGTGCGCCTGGACCTAATGGAATTCCATCATGCGTACTTAAATCTTGCGCCACTGAGCTATGTGGCGTTATCTCTCAGATTTTTAATCAGTCCTTGAATCTAGGCGTGTTCCCTTTGTCTTGGAAGAGTTGTTTTATCATTCCTATTCACAAATGTGGGAGTAGACAACTTGTTGAGAACTATATAGGTATCGCTAAGTTGAGTGTTTTGCCTAAACTGTTCGAGAGTATTGTGACTCAGCATCTGGCTTTTGCCACCAAATCGTATATTTCTCCACTCCAACATGGCTTTCGAAAAGGAAGCTCTACGGTCACCAATCTATTAGAGTTTACTTGTCATGTCTTCAAGTATTTTTCTAGTGGCTCTCACACCGATGTCATATACACTGATTTTAGCAAAGCGTTTGATTTGGTTAATCATATATTACTTATCTTTAAACTTCAAGCCTGTGGCTTCCCTTCCCGCTTAGTTAAATGGATATCCTCTTATCTGCATAATAGATCATTCAGGGTTTTGTTTAACTTCACCACCTCAAATTAATTCCCTGTTACCTCAGGTGTACCTCAAGGTAGCCACTTAGGACCCATTTTATTTAATCTATACATTAATGACTTGCCCTCGGTGATTAAATCCAGCCAGATCTTAATGTACGCTGATTATGTGACTCTGTTTTCTTCCTTCTCCATTGAATCGCAATCACATCAGCTTCAAAGTGGCCTGAATAATTTGGTGGCATGGTGCTCGTCGAATTATATGACACTAAATAAATGAAAGAAGCTTTCTTCGTTCTCTAGAAGGAAGTCATTCATTACCCACTATTTTATAGATTCCCACAAGTTGGAGGATTAAGAGTCGTTCACAGGTTTAGGCGTTCTCTTTGACCGTAGGTTAAGTTTTAACTTGCATGTCGAGTTCTCCTTAAGCAAAGCGGGGTCCGCGCTCAGAGTTGTTTGCAAGAACCTAAATGACGTCTATCACCTTTTCTCATTATCGGCCTCTTTAAATTCCATTAAAGCAACATTGCTTCTTTTTTTTTTTCTTTCTTTTTTTTTCTTTTTCCTTTTTATGTGTTTTATTGTACTTCTAATTATAGTTAATTTAAGATTTACTCTAGAGTCATTTTAACTCGACTGTCGATCGTGTTTAGTTGAGTTCCTGTATAGTAAAATAAATAAATAAATATAACAAATAAATAAATAAGTACTTGATGGAATCCCATAATGTCCAGACGCACAACAATATTTTAGACACCCCAAGCTAAATAAAACATCATTTTCTGAAAAGACCAAATTAGGAATCGAAATCGAGTGAGCAATCTGATGTGGGTAGTTAACAGTTAACTCGGAATCAATTGAAAAATTTCGTCGGAAGTATTAAGGAAAGAAATTTGAAGTTTCAATATCACCAGAGCGCCTTGAGTGATGTATAGAGATTTTTTTTTTGGAGTTGACAGACTTATAAAAATTTTTATGATTAACAAGCAGTGAGGATTTTACCAGCTGAAGGTATCTGCAACAACATTGATGGTTAAGATAATTAAATGTATGCCTTTCAACAGAATAGGCGAAATAGTCGTAAGAAGGAACACATTCCATAAGTTTTTTGAAAATTTAGTTTTTTCTATTTTTGTAACATTTAATACTCTTGATATTGTTATTGTAATACTTATTATTCTGGCGTGTACTTGCCTCGAGAGCGAGATTGTTTGATGGAAACGGATGCAGAAATAGTTAGGATTAATACGTTATAGAAAGACGGTAGTAAGCTTTCAATAGTCCCAGCAGAAAAATCGAGCATAATGCTTGAAAGATGATATTTAAGCAGTAAGACATTAGTCTTATTAAAATCATAAGGTTTATTTGAGGAAGTTGGATTTGATATTGTCATTTAAATATAATTTTATATATATAGATATTGCTGTATATAATATAATATATACGGATTATTTTTTATGAGTGCATACAAACATATGCATATGATCATTGTTAATTGCAAATATTTTAATCTTATTAGAATTCGTGTGAACTTCCTCTTCAGAGACAAAATGCAGCGGACTCCACCAAGCATTCCCGTGACACAACATCCAAACAAAAATAACATTATAGATCTTATATTTGATAACAACGACACTTACATTTAAACACAAACAAACAATGACGTTAGTGCGCACACAACAACATACACGCAGACTTCAACGAACAGATATCAACAAAGTGAGAAATTTTTGCCTTTATAGTAAAACTTCTGCTAGTCATGCCCTGAAACGTTGTCCATACAAGCTGAAGCACAATTCACGTCTAAAGGTGTTTTGCACCACAAAGCATGAACATGTGCGTACAGCTCTTCCGTAAGCACCAATATTGTCAATCTTAGATGTTACACGTGTCTTGGCAATATTTTATCTAATTCTAACATAGATCATCGCAGACCCTCAGAACTTTATCACTTCCTGCTTATTCTTGGTGGATCCAAATTCAAACCAGAGATGGTTAAGAAATTGTTGATTAAAAAATTACTCAAGAGTTTAAGTGTGGTTCTTACTCCAAGGTCAGAGATATTAACGAACTGATAAACCTCACCGACAATAATTGGGAAGTGAGGTATACATGGTAGCGGTACTCTCAAGTAATATAGCAATTCAAAATTAGTTGAGATCCCAAGTATTGATGTTCGAGAGTTTAAATAAACACTTGAGGTGAATAGCTTTAGAGCACAAATGAATCAACATAATTCTAGACAAGTACGGTTTAGACCTACATCTAAATCACGTCGTAGACCCGTAACTAGAGATAACGTTAACTGATTGCGCATGTACGATTATAAATTTGGGGAAAAAGCTAGGAAACTTGAACAACCTTGTGCTCTTCCCAAGAATAAGACATCGGCAAATAAAAAATCCCATGGTCAGAACGACCGACAATGGAATATTCGAATGTTCGATAAGTCGCTTATTTATAATTGACAAGAAAAGTAGACTTAAGTTTCCAATTGACAGCAGCGCTGAAATTTCCGTACTACCAGTTTCAAAACTTTCTAATAAAAAGATTTTACCTGATATTGTACTTATGACCGCCAATTCTTCTCAATACGACCTTACAGTAAGAAACTTTTAAATATGGATTTAAATCTTCGCCGATAATTTCCTTTTGTATTTCTAACAGCTGAGATTTCAAAACCAATTATTGGTACTGACTTGCTGAGAAAGTATGGCCTATTAATTGACTTTAAATATATACAATCCTTTAAGTACAATGTCCGCGAATGTCATATCTCCCATATTCAGGAATTCATTGCCTAAATTATTTTTAATTGAAAATAAACATTTCGGATTATTACAGAAATATCCCAATTTAATCGAGGAACACGATTATACGACTAGAACTGTTAAACATAAAACAGTTCACAGACTGACGAAGATGTCCTTCTGTTCTCAAAAGCAAGACGACTAGATCCTGTCAAATATAAAATTGCAAAAGAAGAACTCGAATTACGTGCTAAGGTGGGTATATGTAGACCATCTAAATTAACTGTCGCCTCCTTGTTACATTCGTTTTCTAAAAATGATCCAAATGGACGACGTCCTTGTGGAGGTCTTCGGCGATTAAATTGTGTAACCATCCCTGATCGCTAACTATAATCACATATTCAGAATATTATTTGGGACTGTAGAAACAAATGCATTTCTTCAAAACTATATTTGGTAAAGGGTGAAGCTAATATTTATAAAACAGCCACAACGACACCATTTGGCATATTTGAACTCACTTGATTGACTTTTGGATTACAGAACGCAGCGCAAACTTTTCAAAGTTTTGTGAATGAGGAATTTAAATGTCTTGATTTTACATTCGTGTATATTGACGACTGGTATTCGACCGAGTCAACGAGTTTGATTTGAATGTTAAATCAATTTCTCGGGACACAATAGCTCTAGACAAGAAAGCCTTCTCATGTCAAGATAAGTGCCATTAAAAATTTCGATCGGCTCAAATCCATTAACCAGACACAAAAGTTTATTGGAATGGAGTGTACTACCCCACAGAAAGGCAATATTCGTGTCAAGACTGGCGCCCGACACCTCTGTGGATAACATAAAAATTTATTTGGCTCATCCGTCAATCCGAAGCATTTAACATTTTCAAATTGACTCCATCTCAACTTAAGGCTATCTCGTCTTTTAAAGTATTAGTTCTGAGTAAATATACGGAAATATTGTTAAACAAGCCGTTGTGGCCAGATGGATTCTTAATTAGGGAATTCATTTCTCGAGAACTTTGTCGGAACTTTTTTACTTTTTTTTCCAGATTTACAATTCTTTCCAGATTCTCAAAAAGGATCGATTGGATCGCACTGGTGCTGCTGTCTCAATTGTCATATCTGCTGCACTTCCGTCCTATTCAATTGAATTTCCCACTCCTCCCGACGTTGAAGACTTTACTGCCATTCGGGCGAAAACTGCCAATAAACAGTTATACGTAACTTGCTCCTACATTTTCCCAAAAGCTGCTCTCATTTCTAACGGCCGAAAATTCTAAGCCTACTGATATATGGCTTTGGAAGGGCTTCAATTTGTCACAAGTCACTTTGTGTTATAGTGATAATTCTGGTTGCATGAACCCCACTTCAACATCTGATAGAGCTATTGTCTTTTTCTGGGAATTATTTGGTAGTAATTTACTGCAACACAACCATACTCCTAATTGTAATGCGGACTGTTAGATCTTTGCTTTGCCTACTTCCCGGAGATAGTTAGAAATCGCTGTCCACGTTTTGGTTTACCTGAGGATCCGCATCATCCATCAAATTTTCTTTTCTTTTATTACATGCATGATGGTCCGTTGAAGTACTCTAACGTGCTAAATAAAACTTCGTCCAATAAAAGAAAAATCTCCATATATCCCTCGCATGTTTCTTTCAATGAGTCTTCAGGTGATATTGAAACTTCAAATTTCTTTGCTGAATACTTCCGACGGAATTTTTCAACTACTAATTCAGACTTAAGCGTTAGCCATCCGTACCCAATAATTCAATTTTGATTCCTAATTTGTTCATTTTAGAAAATGACGTTTTAGATGGTTCAAGGTCTCTAAAATATAGTTGTACGCCTATACCTGAGGGCATTCCATCATGTGTAATCAAATAATGTTGTATTGACCTGTATGGTGTAATATTAAAGATTTTTATATGTTCCTTAAAATCCGGTGTTTTCCCTTTGTGTTGACATTTCCTTATTCCAATTCACAAATGCGGAAATAGACATCATGATGAGAACTATAGAGGTATCGCCAAGTTGAGCGACTTACTCAAACTGTTTGAGTGAATTGTTATTCAAATTTAGCTTCTGCTATCAAATTTAATATTTCAGGCACTCAAGACCCCTTTTATTTAATTTATACATTAATGATCTCGCCTCGGTGATTAAATCCAGCCAGATCTTAATATACTGTGAGGACTCAAAGTCGTCCCTCGTTTTGGCCTCACGGATTCTCCGTCTCTGGTGAGGGGAAGGGAGTGCTAGGGTTAAGGATAGACTAAGATAGCAATAGGGATAGACTAAACTTAGAATAGAATAGATTAAGATAGAAAATAGGAATAGAATAGAAAAGATTAAGCGTAGGCTATGGATAGGTTAGGAGTAAGAAAATAAGAATAAGAAAGGGAGTCGAGTTTCAGACTCCGGCAGAGGGAGTCGAAGTTTGCCTCGCGCAGAGGTCAGTCACGGTCTGACAACAATGCCGTATAAAATAAAGCCCATAAGATGACATGTTTCTACAAGTACCGCAATTTTTTCGCCGCGAAACCACCACGAATAATGATGAGGCGAATTGACAGCTTGCGGTCATATCGACAAGGCGAAAAAAAAGGAAAGAGACGCATTCGCAATTCGATCGTCGATCAAGACGGTTCCTCCCTGAGCAACATAGAAGTTCAACGGCAAACATTAAATAAAATATCGCATCAATTAAGTGCAGAAGATTTATTGAAAAATTTTGCTTTGTGCAATTGACATCATTACATGTTAAAAAAAATATTCATTTGAGGAGAAGAAAATGGCCTGCGTAAAATGCGGAGTTTCAACAGATTTTTCTATAAAATATTAAGAAAATTGCAAAAGATCTGAAAATTTCAGAACATTCTAATAATTTCCTTCTTTACAGGACATAACGTACTCGTCCACATCAGCTTCTAAAGAAATTGGAGCCCCACCACGCTTATCAAAAAAAAACAACAAACAACTTCTTCCTGGGAAGAAGAACATCAAATACCAGCACCAGCAACATAGCGAGCGTACCATCATCCCAAACGACGCAAATTGCAAGTGGAAACAAGTTAGTGAGTAAGCACATCCGCAACAAAATCATCAATAGCAACAACAGGGGGCAAATGAAGGTCAGTAAGAAAACAGCGTGCGTCTATGTTAGCTTTCATTTCTTTCGTCTACTTCTAAACGACGGCCATATAATTCAAGGAAAAATAAAACAAAACATATTTTTTTTTTCATTTTCCTTTATACTTGCTGAGGGATAGATTTTTGGAAAAGCAAAAAAAAAAAAAGGAAAATGGAACAATAACCATCGAATAACCAAATTTTAATTTATCGTGAAAATCGAAACTCTAAAAATCTAACCAAATTAAAAGGACGGCACTAAGTTACGAAATAGACAAAAGAACATAACAGTAATATTATGGGAAACAAATATCGGCAGCCGTTTAATGATAAGTAGTGAGTCAAACGAGAAGAGATCCATGTAATGACAAACTTTTGATAAAAAAAAGAAAAAGGGAAAAGAAAAAATCTAAACACTCACAAAACTATGCATTTAAACAAAAAAGAATAGTTTTGAAGATATAAGTTAGAGCAAAACACTGAGCAAGATCTGAAAAAAAAACATTTTTCGTTCGTTTTAAAAAAAAGAAATGTGTCCAATTACAAGGATAGCGAAAATATATTTATAAAAAAAATTTAAATACTACCTATCCAAGCATTCTTATAAATCGAAGGTTTTAGGCATCCCTGTACTATAGGAATAACCGAAGTTGTTTTTCTTAAAAAATTTCGATTATGTGCGAAAGCCCTGGCTACGTTTGAAAGTCCTGGTGTTATAAAAACCAAATATGTGCAGCGACACTTGTAAGTATATCATTTACGTATGAGGATCATTCAACGATAACATGATTAGAAATTATAAAACCAACCAAGTTAATACAACAGTTACTTGTACTAATCCATAATTTTGAGTGACGATGCACAAAAATAATTATTAAACATATTAAAAAGTAATAGGAAGAAATACTTACATGTTAACATTATTATGCCATTATATCATACACAACACCTTTACGATCAGTAACAAGAAGTCCTATTTAGTTAGGAAAGATAAACCACGGCTCTAACGATTTCATTATTACTTTTAATCCTGATCTCTTGTATACCAAGAATCCAAGAGATATTTCTTCACTAATGTCATGTCTCACCCCATTTTGACTGTGATTAACAAGATTTGAAGAATAATGTTGATCTCGATTGTAGTTAGAGTTCACAAATTTAATTTTCTTGGATAGTTGTGCGACTACGCTACTTTCTTAAGATCATATTCAAACGACAAAGATTAAGCGCAATCGCATTACATTCGGATTTGTCAAATACAATTTCATAAATTTTCAGAATTATAACCAATAAACTAAAAGTGCAGATATTGTAGTTCATTGGGAAAATAGTTTTCAACCATGAATCTAAGAAAGAGCTTAAAAGGGTGCATCATTCCTTTTGTTTTCCATTAACTCAAAAATTATTTGACTTCAATTGAATGCGATAATATATAACATACAATAGTTGATCTAAACAAATTGATGTCTTCCATAAGTTTGCTTTTAGTCACTTGTATCGAGCGCACCACAAATTTACCGACGAAAGAAAATTTCGCATTATCAAAGTAGTGAGAGACCAAGTCAGTAGAAATTACATAGCATATGATTGCTTGCTTCCATTCATTTGTATCGATCGCAGCACAAATTTACCGACGAAAGAAAAATTCGCATTACGAAAATAGTGAGAGATCAAGTCAGTAGAAATTACATAGTATATGAAAGTCCGTCCGTCAAATATACATACTCGTATTTTATTGGAAGCAACACAGAAAATTTTTCTCTGATTACACTTTTCATTAAACGAATATTTTTTTTCTACATTGTATTTTGATGACCAGGGGGCACAGATCAAGAATTTGGTAAAGTTTCTTAATCGGGGGAAAACTCGTTTTCACTATTGAAAATTCCGTCAGCACAATAATCAAAGGTTACTAATGGTGTTACTGAGTAAACCGGTTTGGGAAATTATTCAAATCGCGTATTTCCAATGGCAGTTTAAAAGTTTTATGATGCTTTTCAATCTCTTTCTAATAGAATATTGTGGAAGTTCAACTAACAAAAAAAAAATAGTGTACAAAGATATATCGGAGAAAGAGAGAAGAAATTTAATGCCTTCAAGAAGCTTAATATCCATATCTTTACTTCTCAACTGATCCATACCAAAATGTACAAATAGTAGATAAACTAAAGACATCTCATCATAGAATATTTTCTAGACTCCTTAGGAAATCAACCAGTTCAAGACTAACTACTAGCACATTTACCAAAAAAGAAAGAGGAAAAAAAGGAGAACGCTTGATCGCATATGCCAGCCGACACCTGAACAACGCCGAGAAAAACTACACGGCCACAGAAAAGGAGTGCATAGCGATAATCTTTGGCATCCGGGAAATGAGGCCGTATCTAGAGGGTTACCATTTACACGTCGTAACCGATCATCTAGCCCTGAAGTGGCCGAATTCTATGCACAACCCGACAGGTCGACTAGCCAGGCAGGCCCTAGAATTGCAGCAGTATGACTTTGAAATCCATTACAGGCGCGGGACGAAAAACGTCGTGGCCGACGCGCTTTCTCGACAACCACTCGAGGAGCTCAATCGCGTGGTGACACAGACCGAGCCATCCGTAGCATGCCGGTGGCTAGCCAAGAAACTACAAGAGGTCCAATCAGAACCACAGAAGTTCACCATTACCGACGGACGGTTATACCGCCATTTTCTAGCAGCAGCATGGACGAGGAAGAAGCAGCATGGAAATTATGCGTGCCAACACACGTGAGGACCGAGAGAATCACGACGAACTCGCAGCGGGGCACCTCAGCATACGTAAAACGACACGACGAGTCTGCGGCCTATACTATTGGCCCGGGATACACCGAGACATCGCCCGGTACGTACAAAGCCGGCCGGAGAAATGTTAACGGCCCTGCCGACAGAGCCGTGCTCGACAGTCTGTGCAGACTTCGTGGGTTCCGGATTCGCTAAGTTACAAACTAAAATCTAAAATCTCTGAAATGTCAAGCCATACATTCAAAGATCTTTTATAAAAACACTGTAATTTTATGTAAGTACGCTCCTTTGCAGTAAGAAAGTCAAGATATTAAAAAAAAAAAAAATATGCTGTAAATATAAAACATAAGAAACTGTGAATAACCACGCTTATCCATCTCCACATCAATCTCCACGCTTATCCAAAATTCAGCGTAAAGCATAATGATAAAGCACACTGTCTCAGACATTGTTGCACAAACACACCTCACAGCCATGCGAAGTGATTACCAATTACTTACCTTCACATATATACATATTTTCTATAATATAGCAGAAAAAAAAAAATTTTTAAATAAAACATTTACCTTGGGTTCTTTGCAGATACATGACTGGGGCAAGTGGCACTTATCGCGTCTTATAGGATGTTCTTGTTCCATTTTATTCGTCTTTGCAAACAAGTCGAATGATTTCGAAAATATTTAGAATCTTCCACACCGCGTAGGCGCTATAGATAGAAAACATGTTAATGTTGTGCATCCTCCTTATTCTGGACACAATGTTGTAACTGCAAAGGTAATCTTTTGCTACGCTGAACAACACTTTCGCGGCTATTGACATTGAGGCGTACGGATCCCAAGGTGAAGGTTGCAAAATCGACTAGAGCTGCCTGAAACTTCGTATTTCGAGTTTGCGTAGTTTTTTTTTTGAGGACGATGCAGCATTCCCTCTACAGGACAACCTAATGGGGCCTTACCTTGGGATTCTATCAGCACACGGACAATCGAAAATGCGTTCGGTGCATTGGGCTCTCGTCGGAGTGCTGTTAAGTCCCTTCCACAAGAATCTCGAGAACACTACAACAGTGCGGAACAATAAGATGTTTGCGAATCCTTCGCAGACTTTTTATATTTGTGAGGCCATTGTTCAGTGCCGCTTTGAGGCTGACGTACTTGCTTTAGCTGAGCTAGTTGAGAAATATGTGCAGCGTTTCTATATTTTACCTCATGGACATTCCTTAGATGTTTACGTGTAATGTCCCTAATCGCTCCTCTAGCCACTTTGGCCATTTGGCCATTTGGCCATTTGTGGAACTGTTAGAGGAGAAGCGGGAGGTGGAAAACAGATAAGTTAGAAAGAAACAAGAATGTAGAACTTAATTCGTGAAAAGAAACACAATGTATGCTGATGATGTGAAGCAGTTTTCTTCCGTTTCCGTAGAATCGTTAGAAAGGTGGTCTACAGAGCTCGAATATCCCTACATTATGAAAAGGCTGTACAATCGTTTGGTTACATCAATACGTGAGCGTGCCTCTCTTGTGTGGTCTCCTTCCTATAGGTTCTATATAGATTCAATTGAATTCGTTCAAAAGCAATTTTTGCTGTTTGCCCTTTGGAATTTGGGTTGGGACCCGATTATCTCTCTTCCCCCTATGAAAATAGGTTGCTTCTGTTATCCTTACCGACTCTTGAGAAACGTAGATTTGTTCTTGGTGTTTTCTTCTTAATCATAGTAATACAAGGTACTATAGACTCGCCCGCATTACGTGGTGGTTTACACTTAAAAGCCCGTAGTTAATTTTTACACGAAAAGACGGACGGAAACCCACCTAATCGTATCCTCCGGCACATGATGCCTATGAGAGACCCCAAACTTAGGTCCCAGGACCCCTAAACTAAATTCCCTTCATGTATATAAAGAAGTAACTTTTTTACTTCATTTCCTTTTTCTTTACATATTATTCAGAAATTAATATGTTAAAATATATATGTGTCACAGACCAATTCATTTACTTCTAATGGGTATGTGTGTAAATATATATATATAAATATATATATATATATATATATATATATNATATATATATATATATATATATATATATATGTATAACAAGTTTTTATATACATCAGAAATAAATCGTTTTTATATAAATATAATGAATGCAAATATATCTACCCCCACTTACATGTTCGTTTTATACTTACCTACTTTATGATAAGTCACCATAAAGGCCATAAGACCATAAATCCATAGACCAAAGACCAAAGACCATAATAGGAAATGAAGCATAATAGTGTTACGAAAATCCCAAATCCAGTTAATGCTAACTAATTGATTTTCGTAAGTAATAAATTCCCAAGTGCATATTTGCGGCGCGTCATTAGCAGGAAAATAGACAGAGAAAAACCCAGGTGCACATGCGCGGCGCGTCATAAAGCTGCCGGCCGAGGAAAACGATTAGCAGAAAAGCAGGTTAACGGATTAAAAATGAGGCAATGAAGTTAGGTGATCGTAACATGCTTGTAAAAATGTATATAAGTAGACTATTTGCGGAAGACAGTTTTTAGCCGTAAGAGAACATTCAAGTGAAGAATAGTAATAGTTGTGTTGACCAGCCAAAAAGTATGGTTAAAAACAATAAATTGTAAATAATCCTGGCCTAAAAGAATGGATTGTAAATAAAGGAACTTAGAGTTAAAAGAATTCTGAAGTGCATTTCGCTTGGGAATAATATCCACGATCTAGTGATACGACCTGTATCTTAGAAAAGCGGAAATTGGTAACAATATTCTTATGGCATTAATCCATCCGTACAACTCACCGAAAACGAACATACTTTAATCAAATCACAACATATTTGTTTATATTGGGGTGATTTGTATTCACCCAAGTTGCAGTCTACATCAAACGCATAGAATTGAATAATTTCCGAATGCAAAGAAATAAGTTTCCAAGACTTTCTTGAATTAAAAAAAAAAGAAGAAAAGGAAAAATGGAAAGTTAAGTCGTTGCCGTTTTTTATGCTGGCAATTGAGCCGCATGAAATGTTATAAAGAACATTGTCGGTGTAGCTAGTGAAGAAATAAGAGAAAGACAAACTTTTGGAGGAAACAATAAAAACATTTAATCACAATATAAAATTTCTTAAAACTTTATCAAAAAACCAAATAAAAAAACATTACAACAACTACAATAGCATTGTATTTAAAAAAAATATGTTAAAAGCTACAAAGATTACATTGAAATTTTGTAAAAAGAGACATGTTGAAACTTTTGCATTAAAACGTATTGCGAGGGCCTTTGCGGCCTATATCTATGGGGCTGGGGTAGCTCAGCGGCCCAGGAAAACACAAGAACTGTATATTTAGGGATCTGTATTTTATTCTTTATTTTACTTTATTCTTTACACTTCGCTATCCGCGGTCGCGACTCGTCTTCACGAACTTCTCTCACTAACAACACTCAGACAAGAGACACTTATTCTACCCTTCCCTATTCTTAACCTATTCTTAATCTATTCCTTTTCTATTCCTGTTCTTAATCTATTCCTATTCTACCCCTATTTTTAATCTATTCCCTAGCTAACTTCTCTACCTTATTCTCTAACGTACTTCTCTACTTTAAGCTTTAACTTACTTCCCTACCTTCAACTAGCAATATCTCTCCCGCACAAGACACGGGGAAACCGTAAGGCCACAACGGTGGACGACTACGGGTCTTCACAGATCCGCCGTTCTCCTGGGGGAAGAAGTGACTGGTGATACGTCTCTCCGGTATTGGCCGGTCGGTGACGGCTTCGGTGTAGCGGGGCTGCTCGCTGCGGCAGTTGGGTTTGCTGCTGCTGCTACGTTGCGAGGTTTGCTGCGTTCGTATTGTCGTTGTTGTCGTTGTTCTTGTTGTTGAATTCATTGTGGTAGTTGTAATGCTGTTGTTATGATTGTTTAACATCGGCATGGTGATAATTGTTGGGGTATGTAGTCGATGCTGTTGATGATTTTGTTGTTGTTGTAAGGCCATTGTTTGAGGTTGTTGATGATGTTATTATGATGTGATCATAGCAGTCGATGTGAGCGTAGTTCATGGTGGCCGTGATGTTTGTTAAATTTTGGCTGGGTTTGTTGTTGTCTGTTGCCGTTGAGGTCGTTTATTTAAATGTTGATGATGTTATTATCACGACTGATGATACCTCTTCCGGGGTAGCCTGTTGGCGGGGAAAGATTGGGCGGAGCGGGTGCTCCTCCTGGACTGGACCGTTTGGCTACCAACTCTCCCGGCAGCTGACGGTGATCACATACAGCTCACTGTCTACCAATAGATTTCCTTCAACGCGCGATATCTCATGACCTTATAAACGAGTTTGTTCGATGACAAGACGCCTTTGCGCTGAGGCGCTATTTGTCGTTGCGGTTGCGCTTGCTGTTGCTGTTGTTTAACATGGTTACTAAAACTGCAATGCGATAGTTGTTGGGGTATGTAGTCTATCCGTTGTCGCTTTGCTGCTGATTGTTGTGATATCGCCCGTGATGTTGTTTTTAATAACTTGCTGTTGAGGCAAACTTGATTGTTGTTTCAACACTGGCGCCATGTCATCGAGCGTGCCGTCTGCCCGTTGATGATGAAGAGTCGTATTAGCACTCTTGTATCTTTGCCTTTCCGATATGAAAATGGCAGCTCGTTGGCCGGCGATTATAACCGTTGCGCTGATCCAGTTGTCCTCGAAGCGGACGTCATTGCCGTCTACCCTTTGTTGGCCGGAGATCCCATCAGCCCTCATGTACCTCTAGTTTTCCGACATTGGGACCGTTGGCCAGCAGGTAAGGGTTGTGTGTCAACATTGGCCGCTACAGGGCTCGCAATTGGTTGACCTACTCTTGGCTATGAGTGGGGCCTTGGAATGGGCGTTGCCTCTTCAGAATCGATCGGTAAGTGCTCATTCGGAGGTGCGTGGCTGGCCTCGTAGGCCGCTAGAAACCCCGACTTTACCAGATTAACTCGTTCGCTGTGACTGGTGGCGTAGGCCGCTATGGCCCCCGACTCTATAAGATGTGGTTTGCAGTTTAAGGCGTGGTGCCGTTGGCTTCGCTGCGGACGACTGATCGTAGACTTGAGCCATGCGTTCCTATCCTTGCGAGCTTTGTTGCTTGGCAGGCGTATATTTCGGTGGCTTTGAAGATTCTGCTTCGTACCGCTGCGTGTTGGGATTTGTAAGATTCCTTTTTTCGGTGTGAAAGAAGGGCATTGCGTTTGCAAATCGCAAGTCTTGTTTCTGGGGGTTTTGTTGGCTTGGCTGGGTAGAAATTGGCCTTCGTATCGCAGTGTACCTGTCTGGTAGCATTACGCGTTGTGGGCATGGCGTATTCGCTAGGTTGGTGGATGCTACTGTTCGCGAGGCTGGTTCGCCTCTGGGTCCGTTTGGATCTCCCGCTAGTAATCGACTTCCCGATAGTCTCCATGTTGCCAGCAGGTAATGGGTCGTATACGTCGTCGATCGCAGATCCAGCAGTGTAGGCAGGACCTGTGAGTTTGGGCAGATATACTGGTGCTGACCGCTCTGGCCACGTCGTCGGTGCGCTGCCGCCGTATTTATTCGCCTCTCTTGCGGGATTAGATCCAGTGTCCACGCCCTGTTGTTCGGCAAATCGCACCGTCGGGCGACCGGCTGAAATTCTTTGTGTGTTTCTCGGGGGGCTTCACGTGGCATGTTGCCTGTTGGAATCGCCTTCAAATCGCTGGGGAGTTCCATGAGTTCATCTAATCCGTCATTGTGGTATGGCGCATCAGGTCTCTCAAGGCCAGCACGTACTTTGGAAATTTCTCTTTCGGTCGCTGGGTGCGTCGGCGAATGTCATCTTCGAATCGAGTGAGCTGTTGCGGTGTTAGGAAAAACCTCATAAGGTCAACCCTGAACTTTTTCCAGGTTGTCCAGTGTTGGTTGTTATTGCGGTAGCACGTTAAGGCTCAGTCGCGCAACATCACCACCATGGTGGCTGGCAAACGGTCTTTAAATCTATTTTCAAATTTCAAAAATTTTGGAAATTTTCGGTCAATATGTTGATTAACCATATATGCACTTCCATGTTTGTATCTCGGAAAATTTTACACAATCCTTTGGATCGCACCGTTTAATGGAGAGTTCCCATTCAATTTGAACAACGGTAAACTATCCTACAAGGTGGTTATCACTTCCTCACCCGTATTTTGATTTTCAGAGATTTTGTAAATAGTTACAGGATTTGTTGGAATTTTGTTTTTATAACAGCAGGGCTTTCAAAAGTAGCCTGCAGACTTTTCGAACATGATCGAAATTTATTTAAGGAAATAAGTTCAGTTATTCCTATCGTACAGTGCTGCGTTAAACCTTCGGCCTATACGAAACTTTCTAACTTGAGAATGCGAGTTATATTATTCAGTATTCATTTAGACAAATCTGTAGAAGGAAAATTCCTTCTTAAAAATTTCGTGAGATGTTATATTTTAAAAGTTTAAAAAAAAATTATATATTTGGGTATGTGGTATTTAATTTTTATATAAAAAAGAAAGAGATTTCGCTATCCTTGTAATTTAACATTTTTTTTTTTTTTTAAACGAACGAAAAAATGTTTTTCAGTGATCTTGTTCAGTGTTTTGCTCTAGCTTATATCTTTAAAAATTTTTAAATGCATAGTTTTATGAGCATTTAGATTTTTTTTTTAAATCATAATTTCTCTCATTAATTGAAGCTATTCTCGTTTAAGTTACTACTTATCATTAAAAGGGCTGCCCATATTTGTTTCCCATAATGTTACTACTATATTTTTTTTTTTATTTGTTTATTTCATAACTCAGTGCCGTCCTTTTAATTTTGTTAGATTTTTGGAATTTCAATTTTCACGATCCATCAAAATTTGGTTGTTCGATAGTTATTATTTAATTTTTTTTTTCTTTTTTTTAGCTTCTACAAAAATCTATCTTCTCAGCAAATATAAAAGAAACATAAAACAAATTTAAAAAAAATTCCTTTTGTTTTATTTTTCTTCAAATTATAGGACAATCGTTTATATTAAACGAAAAAACCAAAAGGTATCACAGACACACGCCGTAATTGAGCTGTGTTAGGGGGTGTTAACTAGCTTTGGGTGGCTATCAAAGCGAAGTGGTTGGGGCGGTAATATGCCGAGGATTTTACCATGCGTACCAAACAAAATCGAAATGAACGCAGACGAAGTTGACGGAAGTGATTATAAGCACTACTTCTCGCTGCCAAAGGTGTTATGGTTTTGTTTTACCTTATAAAATTTGTTTTGTTCTTGCTGTAGTTATACGCTCCCAAAAGGTATTTGAGTAATAATGAGATAATATATAAGAAATTAATGTTTAGTAGCAAATGCTTTAACACATACATCCATACGTGGCTTGCTTACTGACCTTCACTCGCACCCTGTCGTTGCTGTTTTGTTGTGGTTGATGGTGTTGTTGTTCCTTTCAACTAACAGGTCGGATTGGTAGAACTCCCTTGGCTGGGAAAAGATTTTTCCTATTTTCGTTTTGCCTGCCTCCTTCGTGTCACTCGGTCGTTTCCTCCCACTCGGGGGTTTGCATTTTTTTCCTTTTGTTTTGTAACACTACAGACTAAGACGGGCAACTGTACTTCACCGCGTACTCCTCAATGGCTTCTTCGAGCGTTTTCCCTTTCTTTTTAATTTTAAGTGGTTAAATATCCTCCAACGTCACCTTGGCACTTTTTCCACGGAAGACACTTGGAATAATTCAAATTTTATGCGTTTTGATCTGCCAACTATCTCATATTTTCAGAATTTAACACATTCTTTTGATAAAAGGAAACCTTGTAAATCTTGCACGACGACCGTCGCAACGAATGAATTCTAAACAATGACGCTTATTAAAAGAATATTTTAATTAGCGTCTAAAACAACCTACTTGAAGTTGATTATCGGAATTCGAATCGAATTATTTCTAATAGTTCTTAGAAGACCTTTTGTTTATTCGTAGTGTCTTTTGCATTTTCTCAAATCCTCCTTTTACGTAAAGTTAACACCTCTTTTAGTTTCCGGAAAAACATTATCGGAAGTTACGAGGAATGGAGTTTTTTCAACTTACAATAAATTTTATATTATTTTCTAAGCGCATTTAGTATCACAAGATTTATCTGGGCGATCAACATCTGTTTTTTCCTTGTCTGCGCGATCGTCCTATCTTGTTGGCAACTGACGAAGAATACCATTTCGCCTCCCTTCTAAAGACCATGCCGCAAAATTCTCATTGCCAATTCGCTTTATTATGCATAGCGGTTTTACGACGACCACTTTGCGGTAGTTTGTTTTACAGAATTTGCTATGGGATCACAAATGCCCGTCGTTGGTGTTGCGTGTTCGTTTTTCATATATTTTTCAATTTCACAGCCAGTTTATAAGTTTACTGTTCCTTTTTTTTTCAACAAAAAGGCAAAAAAAGGGAAAAGACAAACACCGCACGCACATGTCCAAGCGCGCTCGTCGAAAATAAGATGATTTTCTACTTTTATTTTCTTATTATGCGTTTTATATGAACAAAAATTTACCGTCAAGTTTTTTACTTTCTTTGTGCTTTGTAAAGTTTTATTTTTTTTTTTTTTTAAGAATTAGTTTTAATGTTTTATAAATTTTTTCAAAAATATTTTCCGTTTAATTTTTTTGTTTTCGATAAATTAAACGTTCCAATATATAAAAATGTTGGCTTTTAAAAAAAAAAAATTACACACATCCTTCCCGTTTTTCTTTTTTTTTGAAAAATTAAGTCCCTGCTCGGGCGCCACTTGTGAGGGCCTCTAAGGCCCATATCGCTGGGGCTGGGGTAGCTCAGCGGCCCAGGAAAACACAAAAAATTTATATTTAGGGTTCTTCATTTTGGTCCTTATTTTACTTATATTTATTTATATGTGGCCATCAAAGTGGTCACGATCCAATGTTGAATCTTAGTGCGGCTATGTGAGACAGAGAAGAATAAAGCTACAGGCGATTCAAGATAAAATTGAATAAAATTGATTTAGGTTAGGTAGGGTGTGAGCAGCAGGAGTGCCATATTTCATTAATATTGTTACGAAATTCGCTTTTTTCGGATACTGTTCGTATCACTACAACTTGGATACTCTTTTTAAGAGAAAGAGGCTTGCAAGTTTTCACTACAAGATTCTTTGTTTACAATCAATTTCTTTAAGACTAGGATTATTTACATTTTACTTTGGCAAATATTCTCGACCTCGCAACTCTAATATTCTTTTTCGGCTCACATGTTCTTGTCCGACTGCTGTTCCGCTAATCGTTTTCCTCGGCCGGCAGTTGCATGACGCACCGCGAATGTGCACTTGGATTTTTCCTCTCTAAGAAATTTATTATTTGGAAAATTCCAATTAGTTGGAATGAACTGATCTTGGGATTTCTGTAACAATATAAATTGACGGAAGAATAAGTATTGACTATGTATTGCCGGACTTGAAATAAATTAAGGAAGGAAAGCGTACGATGAATTAGGCAGGCATGATGGGGATATGGAAAGGTTGATATGTGCCCGTAGTTTCGATATCATATTATAATTTTCCTAGTTTTGTGGTAATGGCCAACGAGCTAGCCAGGGAAGCCCCTGGCGCACTATTTCACCACTAATTTTTGTGTCAGGCGGAAGCAACAAGATCCCGGTTCTTCGACATTTTTTTGTTTTTCATTATCTTTTATTTGCATGGTAAGTACATGCATACATCACCAGAAAAAATTATACAATTTATGAAACAATCTGTTATTCCTTAATTTGTATCCCAATTTATTGTTTGATTGTTTTTGGAAAATTTCGTACTTCCTTGCCGAATGTATCTTCAACAAAAAAAAAATTCAACACTTTATTTTTCTTCGCACTCCTACATCTTTTTCCTCACACCTCGCCATCTTTTTTTTTTCATCTCTACCCACCTATAATCCCGCTCATAGCTGATTTTGGTTGCGTTTCCATTTTCCACTTCCCTTTCCATCGCTTTTCAACCAAAAATGTACACAAATTCGCACATGCACTTACGTAGGGTGGTTTAGATTTTATTTTCTTTTTACAACTTTTGAAAATTATTTGACGAAAATTTTCAATTAACTTTTCCGCCATTCTTCCTCCGTCAACCAGAAAGGAACTATCCCGAGAACGCCGCGAACATCGCTTCAACGCCAAAGTTGTTTTCGTAACATATAAAAGCCTATGACTTCGTCTCGCTTTTATAAACACGATAGTGTGCGGGTTTTGTTTTGCTTGTCAAAAACAGCACATGCACGTATTTTAAAAGTTTGCCAAAAACTTGCCTTACCGCACGCAACGCAACGCAACGCAAGCTACATGTTCAGCTACATTCAAATACACACTATCTTTGACAGTTCGTCTTTTTTGAAAGTTCGTGATCCAGGCGTACATATAACGCAATTCATTGCGCGTTAGTGAATGCGATATATAATAATGACATATTACGAACTGTTGAAGGATTTGGTGGCACAATCACCTTAACTGATTGTTAGTGCTACTTCTTTGAGTGTAGTACAGAGCAGCAGCTGCTATATAATCAACAAAAGGCTGGTTTCTAGCTTCGACATTTTTGACAGGGAAATTTCATACAGCGATTTACACATTATGTAAACAAGACAGGTCAGTCTTCATGGTGTCGTTGGTGTGTTCACAACCAACCTCAGCATGTTACTCAGTTGAACAAAAAGAACAAAAATATCCCAGCAGAACAAAAAGAAATTTGTAAAATGAAGAATGCACTGTTCGTTCAAACATCACCTAGAAATAAAAAAAAAATCAAAAAATCTAAGAAACTTCAATTACGTTACTGGATTATGGGTCTAAAGTGAAACATACAGGCCTAATCCATTTCTTTTCTACAAAAAAAAAAAAATAAACAAGACAGGCATCGACTATAATAAGAAGTATTGCAAGAAGCTGCTCCTAAATTCAATTGACGCTAAGCATTTGAATAGGGTGAAGGCGTTGGTGGCACCAAAAACATCAACAGATTTGCAATACCATGAATTGTTAAAGCTGTTTGGCGATTTTTCAGCAACAAGTGAAATAGATTGGTAGCATTAATTTTTATCGAAGTACCAGAGTGAGTGACAGCCACAGCCGGTTTATGTAGCAATATTTCGCACTGATAACAACTTATTCTTAAAAGCGCAATTGCTTCAATCGGATTCATTTAAATTTATCAAAGGCGTTGGCGTTTGACGGGCCGAAGTTTGATGCAAACGAACCTTCGCAGGGTACGGCAAGTTTATCCCAAAGATTCACCAAGGCGTCAAATTAATTACGGGCAATTGGGCATTTACTGGGTTATGTTTACATCGTGGCAAAAATAGCTACTTTGCAAAGAAGTGTCGCTCCAGCTCAAAGTTATGGTGCACTGTGTCTGTGTTGCTTTTCTTTCGGCGGATAGTCCTAATGTCAAACTTAAAAATAAACTCACTAAATGGAGAAACTCAAAAAATTAAGTGAGGAGAGTTGATTCCTAGGCATCACCTAGGCATTAACCTTAACGAATTGGATCAAATTAGTTCAGTCATAGCCATGACCAATTAATAATTCGCACCAAATTGAAAAGGAGGAATTATAACCAAAGCGACCAACAGTGCCTAAGATTTCCGAAGTGATGATAATTCCAACGGCTGACGGAGCATTGAGGCTTTAAGGCGCCGATAAACTGGGTGTAAATGTATACTACCCGATACATAAAATTGATCAACTTTTCAGTAGCTTCAAGGATCGAGTCAGGTGGATATTTATAAAGTTTATTTGCACTTTCAAGTTGATGAATCTTCATCTGAACCTGAAACGATTTGAAGGCAGTGTGGCACATTTGGGATGAATCCTTTGGAATCAAAACTATCCCTTCTAAATATAAGAGAATCATAGACCAAACATTACGCGAAATTCCGAAGACAGAAGCAAATTTAAAATTTTGTTAGATATAACTAAAGACATTTGTGGAACCTTTCAAATGTGTTGGGCTATACCGTGAAGTGCGACAAGGTTCAACAATCTGCTTCTAAAGTAAAGAAATTGTTGATATGCCGCAAACAAAATATATGGAGAACTTCCGTTGATATCCTTCTATTGTACTATTCCAGGTTTATACCAAATGCTTTTATACGAACTACACCCTTATGCCAATTAATATGTAAAAATGACGTATTTAAATGGAATCAAACTTAGCAAAAATCCTTCAATGTGCTGAAAAAGAAAATTGTCGGTGATCGAATTCAAATCCTATTCAGTCAACCTTCTTACGAACAAATTCATTGTAAATAAATTTCAAATCAATTCGAAACTATAACAAATAAAGAAATTATATTCTATTTTCTATGTTTTTCGCATTTTACTCACCGAGTTATTTTATTTGATACCCATATCGCTAGTATCATGAAGAAAACAGTAATCGCGGCGTCTACCATATTCATTTTAAAATTAACCCATTTTTAGGCAGATAATATATTTTCATTTAAGGAGTGTACAAAATAGTTTTAAACATTCGGCATTGTTTGCGTTGTGATAAATACGCATGAAACCTCAAAAAAGCAAAAAAACCCAGAACTTAATCACTTGAAACTTTGTGTGGGCATGGCGGATGTTTTCCATTTTTGTACGTAAGGAGTAAAGTGCTACGCAAAGTAAATGTGGAAAATTTCAGGCTTCTAGATTTTATAACTTTTGAGTAACGAGCAAAAGTCGAAAAAGGTTTGTTTAAAAAAAGGAGTTGCGTTCAGTTTACGACCCACTGCGCGCTTGCTTGATTTGGCCCATTTTCAATTCCAACCTGCGTGCAGAAACTTCCAAAGTTTTAACTAAATTTGAAGTCGATATGTTTATTTTTGCGCCCAGGAGAGTGCCAACAAAACACACCGCACAGACGACTGGACAAGGCTAAATCAACTCAGAAATTCACGCTGATCAAGAATATATACTTCATAGGGTCTCTGAAACTTCCCTTTGGGTGTTACATACATTATGGAAAAAAACAAAATAATTCTATCCCATCTTACAGTGGTGGGTATAAAAACAGATACATAACCTTACATAACATTATAACAGAACTACAAAGTTGAAACATTGCTGCGAAAGGGATATCCATATGTGACGATATCCGATAGTGCCACTAAATTACAATGAGACGGACTTACCAAATTTTGCCACGATCATGGAATTTTCCAAAAAATTATTACTCGTGGGCTTCCAGCAATAACCCGTGTGGCCGAAAGAAAACTTCAGACCTTAAAGAAACGCATGACGGCCATGTCATACGATCCATCACCTATTTCCAAAAAGATTGGAAGGATACTTTTTCGATACGGAGCAATATAACTACAAAATGGGAAATCACCCTCTGAGGCAGATTGGAATCGAACGAGATGCCGTAAAAATTCGTAAACTTCCCGTTCCTGGTATAAAGGTCAGACAACCAAATGGGGGAGAAAGTACAAAAGCACCGTAAATAGGCCTTTATTTATGTATTTATTTATTTATTTTACTTATACAGGAACTCAACTAAAAACAAATGATAGTTGAGTTCAAATGACTCTTAAAGTAAATCTTAAACTAATTATTATTAAAACTTGGTATAAGTACAATAAAACAAATAAGAAGGAAAAAAGAAAAAAAAAAGCATGTACACAATTAGCACAGAGCCACACCCACAACCGGTACAGGGCCAAATTGCAAATGAACCCCTAACCCATCGCAAACATGCGTAAGCTTGGCAACCGATAATAGTTAACAACAATTCATTTTCGAGTCATAATGACTTTTTAGGGTTAAAAGCTAGTTCAGGTCTGACATACGTAAATCACGTGTATAAGCAATATTGCTTTAATGGACTTTAAAAAGTCCGATAATGAGAATAGGTGATAGACGTCGTTTAGGTTCTTGCAAACAACCTTCGTGGAAACTTGGTACGATCTCTAAGAAGTTGTACCACCTTCGTTGTTCGTCTTGATAACAGCTTCGTCTTCAAACAAAAATCAGTTACGCCTCACTAACGCTTCATTCATCAACAAGCCCACAGCCCGATCGTGACCCAGGGAATCGTCCAGAAGTAAAATAATGAATGTTATTAGTTTCTGTGGTAAAAAGGTTGGTGGAGAAGTTGTAGTAGAGTCCCTATGAATCTTTCGTAATGAGTGTCTTTGGTATTGGTGTAAAATGAATTTCTAAACTGCTCGGCTGTTTCCGCCAAGACGTTCAACTTCTTTTAGTGCCAATACAGAGACCGACTGGAATTTGTCCCTAGCTAAATGATTTAGGCGAATAGAAGGCCTTTGTTAATGTAGCGAATGAAACGCTTTGTTGAATTATTAATTCATAACAAGTGACTTTATTTAATTTTGGCATGGCTGTTTATACTTAAAATTTACAAAGTATTGCTAGTCTAAGCATAAAATTGTGACAGATTAATTTAATTAGGGCGCGTAGCGTCGTATTGCATTACGAAATGCAATTCTCAGCTAGTTGAAGTGTGACATAAGTCTTCTTTTTTCTTTTGTAAATGAACTATGCTGACTTTGCATAATTCTGTCACACTTCAAAGTGGATGCATATTAACCACGATATGCGATCACACTACAACATTAACAAATTCCTCAACATCCGGATTTACTACCCTATATTCCAGCTCAAGTACCATGTATCATTAGAATGGCGGAATCGCTGCAAGAACGATAACAGCCGTCCACTTTAGAAACTTTTACTATAAAAGAGCAAGCGCAAGAACGAAAACAGCGGTCTACTTAAAAAAATGTTGAAATTGAATCTGAAGCAACGTTGGGCCGATGTACATACGATCAACAACGGTCGTCCCGCCTTTAGGGCGATTATATACGATATTGGTTCTGAACACACATGTTCGTTTTAGGTGAGAGGGAATTATTATAGCCATAAACACGAACAATACGGCAATACCACGATGTTATTCATTCGATTATATACGATATTGGTTTTGAACACACATGTTCGTTTTAGGTGAGAGGGAATTATTATAACCATAAACGCGAACAATAGGGCAATATCACGATGTTATTTATTCCTGGTATTACAAAGCTTAGAGTCTCATAAATTCCTCTTTCTTTCTTAGCTTTAACTTTATTATCGTAGCCAATGTCGTTGATTTCAGTTCCCCGTATTCTTCTTTTCTTTTTTACGCGCTAGGTTTATTTGACAATTTGAATTGTGCTGCAAATTTTTTGCATTATTTGGCAATTTTAATTCGCAATGGAAGTGTACCGTATTTCTGGTACACCACAATGTATATCATGGAAACAATACATACAGGCATTATTCCCCTAATTTTAAAAACACAAATCAAACAGAAACAGAAATACCAGAATAAGTGCAACAATGATAACCACAGAAGCCATAACCATTTTTACAGAAACAACATAAACCATAATAACAATTATAGCCTCACCAACAGCTTTAATATCAACAATAATTGCAACACAAATTATAGCAGGTACAGCGATAGCCTACCATATATACCAGAATCATAAAAACCATAATAGCAACCAAAGAAACAACAATAGAAACAACCGAATATCCAGAATAGAAGATCAGGGAAACGGAAGCGGAATGCCCTAATTATGCCACAGAATTCGGGACGAAATATCTAAAACAGGCATCGCACATACCCACCCAAATCTTCATAATCTCAAAATTATCAAATTATTTTGTCCTTAACATCGAAAATGGAACCAAATCATGGATAAAATTCCTTTTACATACCGGAGCAAAACTAACCCTATGCAGAGTACGTAAGTATGTAAGATGACTGCAAACCAATTTATACAGAAATAGCAGGAATAACTAACGAATGCATATAGGCACTAGGAACGAGTAAGTTAAAATTAGAATTGGAAAATGAAACAAAAGAACACAAAGTACAATATAAGCCCGAAATAGGAAATAGAGGAAGGCAAATAAGCAATATAATTTATTTATTATGGATGTAGCATAACATTTAATACTTCTGATAAATAAATGCATCTCGCCATGTACACAATTAACAAAATTGATGTACTTCTGCCAGCAACGTGTGGACCCGTAGTACCCATAGACATCAATATTTACAATAATTT
>KK502742.1:180593-196927 GCA_000688735.1 Glossina austeni | reverse complement strand
CCCCCCTATCTCTCTCTCTCTCTCTCTCTCGCTGTCTGTGGGGTTAACTTTAGTTACTTTTATAAAAAGCCTATTTCTGCATTGCGAACCTTGGGAAAATAAATAGTGTATGTGTTGCTAGGATTAAAATATAAATTAAATTCCGCACGCATGCATCGAAAAAAAGGTTAGTTGGTGTCTTGTTATAGACAGCTTTGGGTGTGAATTGGGAGAAGGTTTGGAAATAAAAGACTTCTTTTTAACAACCGCATTAAATTTTTTCTTTGTTAGAATCTTATTAACCTTCTCATTATCATTCACGACCGTAATGGCGGACGAGTTCCCCAACGAATGGAAGTTCTCATCATTGGAATTATCATCCAGACATTCAAAATAATTTAATGAAAATTTCTCTTTCACTTCTTGTAGGAAAAATTTTTAATAACCATAATCTTGTTAATAGCTAAAGGCTTGTTCAAAATATTGTGTTCACCTGAATCACAGTACAGAATGTTTCACAATTTTCGGTGCACTTAGGAGACTTGCCACAATTGTGGCACCTGATCTTCTGGGCTTTAGAAAACTTAGAAACATGCCCATATCTAGTACACTTAAAACGTTGTTTTAAGGTGGAAACGAAGTAGTTAACCGGGAGGTTACAAAAATTAAACTTAGCCCGACTTATGGAGGGCTTTCCCTTTGAAACCAATTTTTATACTGGTGGCCGGAATAAGTTCATCCTTGTTGTCACGATTCCTTCTTCGAAGCCCAATGGCAGACTTAATGGACACCGCATTTTTAATATTGTCATTTACATAGTACTCAATAGGGACATTACGAATAATTCCACATCTCTCCATAAAACATCTCGGAATGTAAACTTTAAGGTTTTTCCTTTTGAAAACATTATTTTTAGTTAAATTATTAGCGCGAATAGCAAAGTGAACAGCAATTTAGCTATATCCTTACTAACTGTTTTGAGTTCTTTTAAGCCATCAATATTAAAGCTTTTAAGATATTCATAAAAAAAAAAAGATTAGAAGAGATACTCATGCCTTTGCCGTCAGCATTTGCAGGTTTCAAGAAATACAAAGAAATTACTCTGCGTAGTATAGCCATCTAAGGTAATTTCAAGATCTGCAATGTCTTTGGCACCCAAATCAGAAGCCTTATCGACAACGTGGTTATGAGGTGCTGATGAACCAAAAGATGAGAAAGTTAGTTCAACACCATGCTCAGTCATCTTCAATCTCTTATTCTTGTCAATATCATTCAGAAAATAATCCTCAACGTCGTTTACATTTACAATAATCTGATTAGACCCTATCTCTATTGGGAGATAGGCTGACGTTGTATTAGGTGTTATCAATGCTATCCCGGGGAACGCTTACCAAAAATCCAGAAGTAAGAAAAAAGAGAAAAGCTCTTTAATACTTCTTTCTTTTTTTTATAATTTAAGAAACAAGTATAATTCTTTACTTGAAAAAGAAATGACTAAGAAATATTATCACTACTAGTTTTCATTTTAGTTATATTGCTTCGAATTCAAATAAGCCAGGTTTTTTTTTCCCGCTTTTTTCACTAACGCAGGAAAGCCACGTCAGAAAAAATGTTCAGCTGCCGTTTGCTAAAATATGCCGTGCTGTTTTGACCGTTAATTGAAGAATGAGCCTTTTACTTTTATGATAACCTCTCTATTATTTTTGACAAATTTGTTGTTTATGTTTACGTTGATTTTCTTATTTTGGTTCTAAAATTTGTTGGTCCACCGCCATCCAACAATCAAAAAAAAAAAAAATAATAATATGTTGGCACAATATGGTGGCGTGGCTGCGCAATGTTTTGGGAGTTTCTAACCCCTTTGTGGCGTCATTTTCGTTTTCGGGACAAAAACTCCCAAATGGTGAACAAAATGTAAACAAAACCATACGAATAATGTTGGCCATCTTTCTTACCCGTATTTAATTTATTCTTCAAAGCTCGACATGTGCGTAAGTCCTTATACTTAAAATACGATTACTGCATTCCGGCAAGTACTTTTTTCTGCTCGCGAATATGGCAGCATTGTTACTTTGCTTCAATTGCAAGTTACATATGTTTCAAGCAAGTCATGTATAATTTTACGAAACAAAAAATTTTAGCAAGGCAGTAAACATAATGAGTTTGCAGACGGTAGGCTCCAACAATGCGACGACCTCTCAAGATGCATGTTATATATCGCTACTAGGTCTAGCTGAATACTTTCGCACTTCTCAACCGCCTAATATAAAGAAGTGCATTCAATGCCTACAGGCACTATTTACGTTTCAACCACCTTCCAAAGTGGAAGCTCGAACTCATCTCCAATTAGGTCAAATTCTAATGGCGTACACAAATAACACAGATATGGCTCGAACACATCTGGAGGGGGCCTGGAAATTGTCGGAACCCTTATTAAATTTTGATGATGTCAAATTCGATACAGCATCTTTGTTGGCTGAATTGTATTTACAAATTGATCAAAATTCAACGTCGAAAGCAATTTTACGGAAAGCCATTGAACTTTCTTTGAATAACGTTTATTGGCATTGTAAGCTTCTGTTGCAATTGGCTCAATTGCACGCGAACGACCGAGAGTACAACTTAGCTTCAGAATTGCTAGCTGTAGGAGCTGAATCAGCTGAAGAAGCTGGAGCAACTTATTTAAAAGTGTTATTTTTGTTGTCAAGGGCTATGATCTTAATGATTGAACGCAAAACCAACGACGTGTTGGCGCTCTTGAATTCGGCCGGTGCTATTATCGACAATCATATCAACAATCCACACCAAAAGGAGTATTTAAAAGTATTCTTTTTGGTTTTGCAGGTTTGTTACTATTTAGCGCTAGGTCAAGTGAAGACCGTGAAACCGAGCTTAAAACAATTGCAAATGTCAATACAAACTATTATGGCTCCGAATTGGCCAACAGACGAGGGTGAATATATTTTCAATTCATATTTAAAGTGAAAAATTCTTAATATTTTCTGTACGTTCTAGTTATCTTTGGACAAAATCCCCTGGAAATGTTTGTCTGGTTGCCTAAAGAACAATTATACGTTTTGGTTTATTTAGTCACAGTATCACATTCGATGATGGCCGGCTATATGGATAAAGCTCAAAAATATACTGAAAAGGCTTTGACCCAAATTGAGAAACTCAAAGCGCAAGATGACAAGTGTATATTGTCAGTGTTTAAAGTGATTTTATTGGAACATATTGTTATGTGTCGAATGGTAATGGGAAATCGAGAATTAGCTATACGTGAAATAGCCGCAGCCCGTGATGTGTGCTTATCATCAGGGCCAAATGGTCAGCTGCTCAAACGCCATGCTGCACAGTTGCATTGTTTAGTAGGTCTTTATGCAATGTCCACTAGTTTCTTTGAACATGCCGAAAACCAATTTCTTACCTGTGTAAACGAAACGACTGAACGTGACTTAAAGCTCTTCGCTAAACTCAACTTGGCGATCATATATTTGAGAACTAAGCGCGATCAGGACTTGAAACAAATTTTGGATGCCGTATCCACAGAAAATACGCACACATACAGCTCTCAAGCTTTAATGGGTGGTTTCTACTATGTTCAAGGTTTACACGCATTTCACAAAGCCAGCTTTCATGAAGCCAAGTATGTGTTTTTTATTTCCAAATTGGCTTTCCTTTTAATAAGTTCTTATATATTTAGGCGATTTTTGAGAGAGACTTTGAAAATGGCTAATGCAGAGGACTTGAATCGTCTTACTTCCTGTTCACTCGTACTACTGTCTCATGTATTCCTCAGCATTAGCAATTCTAAAGAAAGCATGAATATGGTGACACCAGCTATGCAATTGGCATCGAAAATACCTGACATCCATGTGCAACTATGGGGATCTGCTATTCTCAAAGATTTGCATCGAATGTCTAAAGATGCGCAACATGAAAAAGAAGCTTTAGCAAATCATGTTAAGTATTCTGAAAATTTGATTGCTGATCAATTAAAATGCGTACAAAGTATACATCATAATTTAATTGACTGGTTAAAAGGGCCCCCACCTCCTACTAACGCCACAGCACCTGCTATTGCCATAATTAACACGGCGTCTTCAAATAATGTGGCCACAACCGCAGCACAGTCAGCTTCTACGCAGGCCACTGCTTTAATGAGTCCAATTGTATCACAAAGTGCTCAATACACAAATCAATCCCCACTGAACGCAACAAATACGATGCAGCAACATCATAATTTTCAGCAGCATCAGACTCATCATCAGCAATCATACTACTAGAAAAAGAAGTTTGGAAATTCAAAGTATTGCGTACAGCTTGGGAAACTTAATTGAAAGTCTGCGTTAAATTTATATAGAATAAGATTAAGAAATAAACGATATCTTTAAATGAAGCGTGAATAAATTAACATATATCTTCCATGGCAATGTCCAACAATTCCTCTTCATTTGTACCCAGTTCGAGCTTTTGTTCATTTGCATTTTCTCGTTCTCCCTTTGTGGAGATAGTAATAAGTTCGTCGCCATCTTCATCTTTTATTAAAGTTATATGCATTTCTGCATCATCCATGGCATCCTGTTCACTTGCGACATCTCCATCTGAAAACCGGCAATGTTGTCTTCGCCTATGATAACGTAAATTCGAAGACTTCGAAAATTTAGCGCCACACACGCAGCTGAGATCCTTTTCCCCATGAGCCCTTTGATGCATCTGACAATCGCCCTTTTGAGAAAAGCTTTTGTTACAATGTTCACATTTGAAGGGCTTTTCGCCGGTGTGAGTACGACGATGATTTTTCAATATATTCAAAGCGGTAAAACGCATGGGACAAAACTCGCAGGCATACGGCCGCTCTCCAGTGTGTTTGCGCCGATGTTTCTGTAAGGAGCTTGAAGATGTGAAACGCGATCCACATATTTCACAGTTAAACGGATGATCACCAGTGTGCGAACGTTTATGAGAAAACAATTCAGCTTTGGTTACATAAGCGTTTAGACATACATCACACTTAAAATTTTTCTCGTTCGTATGCCGCATTAAGTGTTGCCGTAAGTTTGAGTTTTGCCGAAAGCTTTTCCCACATATTGTACACAGAAATGGCTTTTCACCGGAATGTATGCGCATGTGATCCATAAGTGATGTCTTCATAGTGAATACTAAAGCAAACCAAGAAGTTAGAATCTTTAGGGAGAAAAACATTTCATTCACCTTTTTTGCAAACTTTGCACTGATTGCGGGGATTTCGATTATGCTCACTAATCATATGTGCGCTAAGTTCCTCTATACTCCCACATGTTTTTTTACAATCCAAACAAGTTTGTTCATTCGTGTGCGTAGCAACATGTGCTTCCAAATTCTTTTCGGTTAAGAAAATTTTTCCACATGTATCGCACTAATTTAATTCAGAAAGATGGAAAAAAGTGGGCGTAAACTATGGAGCTAACGCCCACAACTGGTTAATAAATAAGTCATGAAAACTAACCTTAAAATTATTGGAGGTGCACAAGTTTTGATTCATATGCAACGTTAGAGTTTTGCGCAATGCAAAGCCAGCTTTACAATAATCACAAAAGTATTGAAAACTTGTTAATGCGGCTTCGTCCGATTTAGATGTTGAAACACGGTCTCGCGGCATTAAATGAGGCTTTGGTACATCTCCCTTCGTCAAGGTTTTCTGCTCACTGCCTGCAGATTTTGATTCATCAATCATGTCCTCTATGGTTTCAACCGATTTTTTTAATTTTTTTTCGATAATAATTTGGGATGGTTCAAGTTCTAGGTTGTGTCGTTTGGACAAATGACGCCTGAGAGTTTTCAAACTGACAAAAGTCATAATACAATAGGGACACCGGTATTCTTCCCTATTTGAATCCAAACGACTTGAGCTAATGGTTGCTCCAGGATCAGACTGCTTGTCTGTGAGTTGCGAGTTGGTAGAGTTCTTTGCTTTGCGTTCTTCCTTACCCCGGCTGGAATCATCTTCACCAGAAGGGGAATAATCAAAGTGTTTATCAATTTTACACAGCACGCCGTTGGCTACTAGTGATTGGTCTGTTTCGCAATCGATGTCAGGAATGTCTACATTTCCACAAGAATAATCAAATTCCTCTGTTTGATTGTCTTCATCGAGTTCGTCTTCGTCATTGTAAAATTCGAAATGATTCGATAAAACAACGTTAATCGAGTCCTGCGCTCCTATGTTATCTGATTCACTACGTATATAAAACTTATCATCCTCCGTTGAATTGCTATCTAATAGAATATAGGCTTCCTCCCGCGTCATTTCTGATGCCTTCAGAGTAGTATCTTTTAAATTAGTGTCAAAACACAATCTATTGCCAACTTTTTCAGGATTTTTTTGACGCGACGTGTGAACGTGATCATTTGCTTCGAAGTCTGCCGAACGCTTGCGACTGCTGAGGGAATTGTTTAAGCTTGAAGCGTTTGAGAACTCTGAAAATCTCTCAAACTTAAAATGTTGAGCTGTATCTCGTGCCTCAGTTTGTATTTCCTTGTCCATAAATAAAGCACTTTCTTCAAATGTTTGAACATATGTAGAGATAACTGCTTTTTTGTTTGTCTGCACTGCCTTTTCACAGTTAGACACCGTCTTTCTGATAACGTCTGGCAAGCATTTTATGGCACCCGGTATTAATTGTTGGAGTGTTTTACTGGAATTTTCACATTTCAATTTAAATGAGTAACAGCGGTTAATTTCGCTTATGCATGAAAGACATACGCGTTCCGGTAGGTTGTCATTAGACTGAGGCTGCAATGTGGATTTGAAATAAAACAAATTTTTTTTTTTTTTTGCATACCTTGGTTTTAGTGAATTCCCGCAACATATCAGCTAAACAACCAGAACCACCTTTACCATCATCATAAATTGAAAGCAATGGACCACTTAAAGTTAAACACGTTCTACAGATCTTTTCAATATCCATTTCTTCCTTATTGCCTAACTCGTAAATTAAAACATTTACAATTTCTCAAATTTCGGTTATCAACGTACATATGAGTCGACTAAATATCCCAGACTTTAAAAGTCTTTTATAAGTCTTAGAGCTGAAATATTTATATATATATATGTTATTATTATTATTATTTTTTTTTTTTTGTTTACTTACCAGAGGGCTACACAATGCTGCGAGATTCCCATTTTTGGGATTACACTTCAGTTCTGGCCATTCTTTTCTAGACTGTGGGAATTGGCAATTCACAAGGTTTTATATTTATGCAAACAAATAAGCCAAAAGTAAAATAACAAGGTGGAACAAATAAAGACAATTTATTTTAAATTTGTGTTTATTTTGTACTAATTTAAGTTTTTTTATACTGAATGATTGCTCTCCCGGAACCGCTTCCATTATGTCATCCTACCGCCACCGTCTCAGATACGGGATTCGGATGTCCCCTTCATTTGGCTTTATATAGAAGTATATCATGAAGAAATCCGGCGCTTTTCTTCTATATTTCGATGTCCATTAACGAGTAGCAGGTTACTTGGCGTGATTTCTATCCCCGGAGATCTGAGAAGCATGTTTTCCGAACATGGTCAAGTCAGACAGACGAAAACAATGCACTGTGTATAGCTTTGCAAAGTTCCCATGCGGTATCTGCTCGCAAGTCTAAGCGGCACGAATAACTTTTCATGAGCAGTGAAAAATTGGTCAACAAGAAATTAATCTCTCGCATTAGTACTGTCGTTTTATGCGCAATTTCGCATCTTTGTCCAGTCCCCTGACTGGCAGGTGATAGAAAAAGAAAACTTTCGAGAGGCGAGAGAACGCAAAAATTTTCTTTTGATGACCTAAAAGAACTATTACGTTCTGCACAGTTATTACATAATCCAGATTTCACCCGTCTATGGTGCTGTATCAGCTCGAAAGAAAGAAAGTGGAGAACATGTTCCAATTACTTACATGTTTCCTAATACTTACTAATGCTCTATTGTAACGCAGTGTTTGTTAGTCCTCTCTTGTTTATCTGACAAAAAATTCGAACGAAAATTATTTTGAAGGCCGCTCTTTAGTGCCATCAAAAGAGGATTGGAGGTTATGGAGATTGTCGTACATGTCATAGCTGAGCTAGCTAGTTCGGTTGATATGGGTGGGTTTTAAATTTTTGTCTCACGAATACTGCGCAGGCGATTATACCTAAAAGAAATGCGCGTATTTTACCCTTTTACGAATAGACTGATGGGCGAAACCTACCTTACTTACCGACACAAATTTTTTCACTTATATTTTTCATTTGAAACCGTTGTACAACATAAACAGAAGCACATAGTATACATATTACAGCCCCATTGTCATTATTGATACTTCCCTGGATAAATAACGTTTTCATAATCTGCTGTAGCAAACCAACGGTACCCATAATCTATGTTTATAATTGATTTATGATCGAATTGAATTACGATTGATTTGCAAACATACCTATACGAATTAGTAATCCATTTTGAGTTTTTCTATTTAATCCAAAATCTAAATATATATATATTTTTCTTTTTCGTATAGCACGTGATATATATTAGAGCAAAATAAAAAAACAAAAAATTAATAATAGGAAAGAGTGAAATATTAAAATAAATAAAAAAATGTCGACTACTTAAATTTTTGCTTCTTGTTATGAGAAGACAGTAGATTAGAGAGGTCTTCGAATCCAACTCCGGGGTCCTCCGTAGACATTATGGGCCGAAGGAGACACTAGGCATGGCGTGTACAGAAGACCTAGAGGCACAAGGCATGCCCGTTCGGTAGGTTAGGTTACGTCAGTCCATGTGTTCCTTAAATAGTAAGTGCTGTTAATGGTTTCCTATAGACGGACACAAAGGGCATAGACAGATGTAAAAATATTAAAGTGATCGACCGAACAAAGAAAAAAATGAAACGATTTGTTTTTGTGTGCGATGGGAATATATTGATTTTTTGACATACATTTAAATAAATGAATGGAAACACGTAATATAAAGCACCAAACGTTTCTAAAGTAGTACACTTGTGGCAGGATTAAAAATACAAGAATTATAAAAATATTATACAAAAAAAAAAATATCTCTATATGTATATACTAAAATTTTAAATTGAATTTTAATGGAGAAACATTAATGTTCATAATTTCATTTCATTCATTTCATTCATTTATGATATCATTATAAGAAATCCACTTCAGTATGAATTAGGCCGCTTAAATTTAAAAAAAAAATTTTCCTTTTTTATACTCCTGATAATGAAGTAGAACTGTAGTAGTGTTGCACGTAATTTCGTAATTATCATAAACAATTTCGTAATTATCATAGACAACATTTGTCTTACGAACAGAATTGAGCTTATAAAATAAAACAAAATCTTTATTAATTATAATATAAGTAACATATATTGTGAATAAGCAAAGTAACATCTATTGTGAATAAGCACGAATTATAAGATAAAAAGCGGTATCCGCAATGTGCTCGCAAAGGCGCAGTAACAATTTATCTAAATGTCTCAACTCCAAGTCCAATTTAATGAAATTTCGTAGTATACAATTAAGTGCATGTAAATTATGTAACAATAAGAAAAATCAAAGTTTCTGTCGATAAACAAGTGTCATCATGAAAATATTTAAGTCCAGTACAGATCGCCTCAATAATAGTTTCATCATCACTCTGACGCCGGTTTTCTCTTATTTACCTTTTTTTTACTTATATATTTTTTTATTCACCATATTACTAAGAAATATACAATTAGAAATTCATTATGATTTCCAAGAGCATTTAATTATGAGAATTTATGAGAATAATATATATATGCAAAATTTTCTTTTATTCAACTTTATATTTTTATTTATTTATTCATTCATTTATTCATTCATTTACACATGAAATTCAACTAACATAAATTAACAGTCGAATTATGCTGATTTATCAATAACGATTAAAATGTATTTAAAGAAAAAATAAAAAAATAAAAACCACAAAATTCATGTAATAATAAATAAAAAAAAAAACCTTCTAGCATAGAGACACATCCATAAAGAGTTCAACAAAGTGATTCAAAGTTTCAGCCTCACCGAGGGGATGTGTGGATATACTAACAAAACGAACAAAACGAACAAAAATTAGGTATTCAAATTGATTCGCTGGCTAAGATCTTATTTTGCTATTCCAAACGTTCCATAATCTTTCACTTAAAGCAAAATAAAACAATAAATACAATATTGATGTTGATAAGATCGTCATACCCCATAGGGACAGTTATTCATATACAAATTTTTACAGTCTATCCGCCGTTTTAATCGAGAATCGTTTCTAAATCGCTCTTCTTGTTATCCAATGAGTTAGAATGCGATTATCGACGTAACTGGTTAGACATATTATTAGCCCCAGTTGCAGGAGTGCGAATTACTTTTGCATCAATATTTCTATAGGGAGCGTAGGAAGGAAAATCATAAAATTTACATTCACATACTCTCATTTATTACTGTTTTTAATAATGTTATTATTATTATGTTATCACCAGTAAGATCCAAGGTTCGCCTTAATGAACAGAAGTCAATAATCTAATACTAAGAACGATATCGATAAGTACATGTGAAAAGTGTGTTGAAAACTTAAGGATTGGGTTATATTTTAGTGTGGGTTGCTTCTTCTGATTCCTTTCTTTAAATACACTATATAATAATATACAATATATAATCTATACATATAAGATTTATGGGGAATCTTGTATCCTTTCATATCTCCGCAAGGAGGAAATTGCATCAATCGAAATGTCGTCGGATATGATGCCGAATACGCTTGAGGGGTTTGAGACTATCTAAGCGGCGTTTGGCGTTGCAGCGTGCTTCTTTGTCTCCAACATTAATGTATGAGCAACGTCTTTGGCCAGGTGTGTCAGCAACTGAAGTTGGTGAATAAAAAATACGTGTGAATATCTTGGGCGATCGCTGTGCCGGTGAGCTTCAATTGCAACTGGGCGTATCCATATAATTAAGTATGCCTGCGTGCACTTCACTGCTTCCCTGGGAGAATTTTCGATATTTGTACATCCCTTCGCACAAGTTTTTACTAATTGTTTAAAAAAAAGTTTCCTCCTTTTCCTTCGGCTTGGAAGATTCTTTTTCTTTTACTACTTTACAAAAGTGGGCCTAACAAATGCATATTTTCAAACTTATCGTACTGCGCACACTGCTGGAGACCCTGTCAACAAAAAGACTCACTTCTGGTTTAGGGTCAACTGTTTGATTCCGTCACTGTGGTTTCTTAAGGAAAATTAGCTTCCGCTATCCTTCTAGAGTTCTGTAGTCAAATTTTTAAAGCGTCGTTTTCGACTCCAAACTCCAAACAGGTTTGATATCCATATTAAGGATTTAGTTAATAAATCTAGATCCCTCATTGGATTTATAAAAAGATTATCTATATTTAATGACGCCTATGTTACAAAAAGCTTGCATACGCCTTTAATTAGAGAGACTCTGGAATACTCTGCTGCTAGCAATCGACGTGGTCGCACAGCGTCTGTGCACTAAGACTTTTATTGTAAGTCAAATTAATCGCAACAGCCTTCGCACTAAGCAAAAGGATGCGACTGCTTCGCATGAATATGATCATCGACTAATTATAACTTTATATAGAATTTGTCCGCCTTATTTTCTTATTTTATATTCTATATTTACACATATTGGTCATTCATAACACTGCTTGCTCTAAGAAAAATTTCTTTATAATATACGTTGTTTACACTAAATTAAGGTATTTGGGAGATGATACCGAGAAGTGTGCCATTGCATTCTAATTGCATGTTGCGAAGTGCAACGTTAAATTCTGTTTATTTTGCATTTCCAAAACTTTAATTTATTTATGGATTTGTACTTCATGTCCATAAGTCAAAAGTTGTCTGGCTTTATAGTTATAGATGTTATGTTGACCATCTTGATTCTAATCAACGTGACTTCATATTATTTGCTTTGCGTAGTTTGAGATGGAAGCCTGCCTTACCACCACATGTAAACAGACTGAAACTCCTTGCCTGATTTACCCTAGAGAAAAGGCGTGAAAGTTTGAATATAATGCTTTTGTTAAACTAATAAAGAATGACATTCATCCGACTGTTTTGTTAGAACATATAGATACTAGTATTCAAGGATCTTCTTTTTTTGAAGCTGTCTATGAGCTGCTCATCTGTTCCGGGTAATATGCAAAGTGTTTACTTACTTGGTTTCTCCATTAGTAACTTACTAATTTTCGCAGTTTCTTGGAACTCAGATAAATCCAAATTTTGCTACGTCTGGGATGTGTACCTACATAATTGGACTGCGTTTTCTTTTAACACTAAATAAGATGTATTCAAACACATTAGAAATCTAATTTTTGTGGCATTCGCAAAGGTGACGCATAATGCTTGTTCAGATTATAATTGCCTTAGCTTTTTCTTAATTTATTATAACTAGTTAAAAGAATGCAGATGTTAGACATCAACAAGTAATCAATTATTTTCGCAAGATACCATTTCTCATTAGTCCTGCGGCAACCAGACATATGTAAGCATACTTTTTTTGGTGTCATTCTTCAACCAATTTGTTAGTAATTTATTCCCAACAATATAATTTTTTTTTGTAGCCCTGTAATAAAATGGCGGACTTTGTACTTTCTGAGAGCCATATTCGTATTGTGTGCTTACCTGTACTGTCAACAATTACAACGGTTACAGTCCGCACTCATAGAAAGAAGACCAGCTTTAGTGAACAGAAAAGGTGTGATACTCCAACAAGATAATGCCCGTCCTCATGCAGCGAGGAATACTCAAGAGAAAATTAAGCAGTTAGACTAGGAACTTCTACCGCACCCTCCATACTCTCACCGACGGATATGAAATTTATGCGTTGCTTTCTTTTTTCTAAATCTTTATTTTTTAAACTTTCGTATATTTATGTGTCAAACTTTGTTGTGTGATCGCGCGATTGGTTTGGTGCAAAGTGATATAAAATGCTATCTAAAAATCCTAAAAAGCTGTTGCTGCATATTTCTTTTCTTTGTCATGCTATCTAAACGCGCTATAAAAAACCATTATTTGCAGATCCTTTATTACGAAATAAAAAAACAACATGTAATTTGTGGAACGTGCGCAGAGCACAGAAATGTTCTTGTTTTCGCTCATAAACGTTCTTGTTTTCACGCATAAACGTTTTTGTTTTCGCTTATAAACTTTATTGTTTTCGCTTTTAAGAAATATAAACTGTTTTCGCTCATAAACGTTCTTGTTTTCGCTTATAAACTTCATTGTTTTCGTTTTTAAGAAATATAAACTGTTTTCGCTTATAAACGTTCTTGTTTTCGCTTTTAAGAAAGATTCTCTAAAAAACTCCGAAAAACAAGAAAAAACAGAGAGGCAAACGTATGCAAACGTAAATGAACTTTTATTGCAATTTACTAAACAGTAAAGATATTTAATAAAATTCTCAATATTTTAATATTTAATATTTAATATTTTATTTAGACCCTTTAATGATGTCAGAGTACCCCAACCTACTTCCATCTGTTCAGGTCTCTGGAGCATTCGTTACGAAATAAAAATTTTAATATCTTATTCGATGTCCAAACGAACCTTGAGTTATATTTAAAGTCACGCCCCCCCCCTACTTTTTCAAGAGGGGGGTTGAACTTTTGCAGGATCGATAGCAACAAGTCATCGCAAACGACGGTGATTACGTGAACGCTTAAAAAATAAAAATGTCATTTCAAGAAAACATTTTGTCTATGAATGCAAAATAATTGATTACTTATGGGTCCCCCTATTATATGACTGAATCCCAAGTTATTGCTGCTCTTCTTTGTTATAGATAATTTTCAGTTAAGTTATTTTTTAATGCTTAAGAAAGAAATTTAACTGCTTTTGTAGTTGCTGAATTTGAAATGCCGAAATGCTGCCAATGAAAACGAGGTAGCCACCTGTTTGAAAATGAAATATATCGGTGGAGCTGATATCGAAACCTTGCGTTAGAATGTGCTTTCGTCCGCTTATTGCCTTATTGTTATTTCAGATAGCGCTTTTTTTTGTAAAATGGAAAATATCGCCGTTCATACGACGCCGACGAAACGTATTCTCTCGCTATTCGCACATTTTGAGGCGTCTGCCGCGAGATTTCCTAAGATTTCTGGTCTCATGTTAGTCACTATGAACACTTTAAATTAATTAAAAGGTGCGCCAAATTCGTCAGTCTATAGTTCGTGCTTACTGCTCAAGTATTCTTTTAAATTGTTTGGTACCTGGTTAGTTGATGGCCAAACAATTCTTATGTAAGGAACCTTAGAGCTGCTAGCAACGGCTTTAGTCTCTTTAAGTAACTTGAATAATGTATAAGCACATATTCTCTTATTCACAGTAGCCTTGTAATAGGTATATGATTTGAAGTTCTAAGTTAAGTTTTAAAAGTATTTTCACTTTGTGATATGACTAAACTTGCAATTGAAAACCAGTTGTCAGCATAACGCATGGTATATTGTAGAGCAATTCAGTTTATTTAATTCTAGACCACATATTGCAAGGACTATTTCAACATCAATATCTTCTAGTTCTTTCTCTTCCATTTTATATGTTGCCGTGCAATCATCTTCCAAGAGTAGATTATGATTAGGTGTATACACAATTTGTAGGCTGTTTCCCCAAATGTATTCCCGAAACTTTCCGACACGTACTTCAAGTGTTTCTTTTTCCAATGGTGAATGGGTTTAGAAGGAATCTCGACAATTAAATACATATACAGCCGGCTCATTTCGTTGCAGTAAATATACTGCGAGGACGTTTCGTCCCTTTCCTTAGGCTGGGGCAGCTCAGCGGCCCAGGAAGAGGAAAACGCGGAAGATATTTTTATTTGCAGGGCTCTGTATTCTTTTTTTTTTATGATTCACAGTTCTCCACAATCTGATCCCGATATCTTAACGTGAAATAAAAAAAATAAAGAAAATACTTTGCTTAACGCCTACGCCGCGGAGGTTCGCTGGCGTCCCAAGCGAGACTTACAAGACCTCTCAGTTCGAGAGTCCAACTTCCACTCTCGCTTATTCTCTACATTTAACCTATACCTAGCCTATTTTATTCTACTGCTATCTTAACCTATTCTATTCTACTGCTATCTTAATCTATTCCATTTGTAACGTCCGCGAACAAATTAAGGGTAAGGTATATGTCAGTCGGTTTGTGCAAGAAAAAGAAAAAAAAAAAACAAAAAGAAAGGAAAAAATGTCTCAATAACGGCATGCCGTTATGGGACATCGCGTGATTTTGCGGGTTTTGCAAATGCAAAAGGAAAAAAATAATAAGTACAGTAAAATCACGCGAGTAGAAATTCTTCTTCTAGCTTCTTTTCTCTTTTTGTTGTTTGTTGTTCGGTTGTTTTTCTCTTCTGCTTTTGTCGATCGCTCACTGAAAGGTTAAGAGAGCAGCTGAAGTGAGAGTTGTAGGGATAGTATTACCGGGGACGATAACTACTGACATTGGAAAGGGAGAGTTAGTGGAAGTGGCAATGCTAAATGAAGGTGACTGGAAAGTGGTGAGAAAAGAATTTCATGGTCAACCGAGGTTAGCTAGCAGAGAAAAAGGAAAAAGTTGAGATTGTTCAGGAAGATGTCTGAGAAGTCGGTTGTGTTTAGCGCGCGAGTTCGTTGACGACATTAAACAAGCTAAAGCGTGCTAATTGTACATTTAGGCTATTTGAAGTTTTATTATTATACATATAAAAAAGGGAGTAAAAATAGGAAAAATCCGTTTACAAAATATAACAAAAAAAATGTATTTGCAAAATATTTTTTTTTCCTGATAAATTAATAATGTCTTACGCACAAAAGTGAAATTCTTTATAACTAAAAAAAAATTTCAAACGGCAAACAAAAAAAACCATAAAAAAAAAGCAAATAAATAAGCAACAACATTGTTAAAGAAGCATATCAATTACTTAACACAACTTGAAAAATAAAATTAAGCTGCGATCAGTCGGGTTTGGAAGGTCGATCACATAACACTTATAATAGAAATTTATAAGAAAGTCCACATTCATACATAAAATAATGATCAAAAATTTGTGAAGTGAGTGGAGAAGTTATGCTTATATATAAGAAAAATTAAAATATTGAATGAACAGAAAGACAAGAAACTGAAAGAAAATTTGCGTTTTATATGAAATGCACAAAATGTTAAATATGTACGCGAGATAGAAGAATCTTTTTCATGTAATATATGCTTTTGAGAAATGTAATATTTATATCCATGAGTGTGTGAAAATGGAGAAAAAATAGTATCCTGGCTATCATGCCCAAGAATTTGTATGCAAATAGTCTTGTATTTATATAATGAAAAAGCACCTTATTTAAC
>KK502742.1:107534-180075 GCA_000688735.1 Glossina austeni | reverse complement strand
TTTTCTAAGAAATTTATTGTGGTTTGTAATAAGTTTTCTTTATCAATAAACAAGAAATAAAAAAAAAAGGCCCAAGTGCTCGTATGAATTTTAACAAAATCTAATACATGAAAAACAATTGCAAAAGCTAAAGGAGTTTTCTTTAACAAAAATTTTTAAGGAATTAAAGTGTTTATTAAGTCTTGAAAAATAATCAGCATTTAATAGGTCTCCCTCAATAAGGCCGAGGGCGCCGTATAATTACAACTATATTTTCAAATATATACAATAATCCACAATATGGGTGTAGGCAAGTCTTGCATGTTACATCAACTCACCGGAAAGAAATAATTGTACGGTATCCAAGTTCCGCAAATACAGAGGAGAGAAAGACCACAAATTGTTTGTCGGTGCGGAGAGAGCCGATGAGAAGGGTGAAATCAAAGAAAAAAGCAGAGAGCAAATCTTAGGACGAGTACAAGACCGTTTGGGAGAAAAAGCCTAATAAGACAGCCGTCGTCAGGTCGTGTGACCTGCCCAACGGAATAATAGATGGTAAACTAAGGTTTAGGTAATAAGGTAAGATAAAAGAAAAAAAAAATAATGAGTGGCTAAATAAAGGCATCCCATAGCTGAGGCGGGGGATGGACAAGACCGACAATAATATAAACAAAAGGAAATGAACGAGAATTTTTACAAAGAAAAAAAAAAATAAAGAGAAACAAATAATAGCGGGAAGAGTCTTATGGCAAAATAAGAAAAAAATAAAATAAAGCTCCCGCTACACATTTTACTGCTGGCTTAATCTATTCTATTCTACCTTAATCTAGCACCCTCTTTCCCTGGCCAGAGACGGAGAACCCGTGAGCCCAAAACGGGGGACGACTTTGGGTCCCCACAATACTTCTAGTGTGAGCTTGTATTTTAGCGTCGTCATTTTTGTCAATGTTTCCTGAGAGGAGGCACAGTCGCACGCTCGTTTTGCCCTCACATATCTTAGGCTTAAGTATCGTAGGTAGCAGTAAGTGTACAGTGACTAACCATGGACATCTTACTTGAAATCAGGTGATTTCCAGCAAGATTGGATATGTTTCGAGAAAAAGGGCGGTTTCCAATTTTATAAGCCATGCTTTTTTATTTGTTAGCGAGACGTCCGGTCAGGGGATCTTTTCGTTTTTCTCACTTGGGACTCGGTAGAAGTAAGACCGCCCGACGGACCATTTTAGCTTTACAATAAAATAAATATTTATTCCGGTGTGTGCTTCGGTCCCCCAACCTTGAGTATAAAATGTAAAATATGAAATAATCTACCTGTACTAGTTGAGAAAGTTAGAATATAATAATTTTGTGGGACTTCATTGAAAACCAACGAACTCTTGAATAGTCATGAGTTTATAATAAATCGTAAAGTTCTCGTTAAAGTGCCCGCACGCAATTTCAAAATTCTCAACTGTTAACACAAATGCTTGCTTTACTCGCTTGAGGGAGGATTCAACAATAGACATTATGTAAACTTAGTACTGACGGCTTACATATGTCTTATATCAGTTTGTAGAGGTTTATCCCAGAAAAAAGTTCGAAAGCAAAAGACACAGTAATAGTATTAGAAAAGTTATTGAATAATTTATTTGGATAAATGAATTTATCCAGCAACCTTGTGTTTCCACTTTATTTGAATTATAGGTAGATAGAGCAGTTCCCCTAATTATGTGGCACAAGCATTTCGTTTGTCTCTGTTTAGATTTAATCTACTTAACAATAGTCGCATTTGATTAGTAATTGTTCGCACTTTGTAATGGCAAAGCTTAGGGGTTAATTTATGTGTTTCTAGCCCAGCTGATATCGCAAGGATTTAAATAAAGTCAATAGGTGTACTTGTTAGTAGAGGTGAATAGTTGTAGAAAATCACCTGGCAACCTCGTAACTGTTAAACATCAATTATGGTTGGAGGAAAATGTGGGAGATCTCGGGCAACCCTGCTCGGTGATTGGCAGCTTTTTTTTTCTGTAAAAATTTTCTCTAACGATTGACTGGTGACGTTGTAAAATAATTATTGCTTATATTCGTTTGTACTTCTTTTTGACCGGTGGGCCTTATTTTCCGCAAAGTGACTGGAAACATATATTAGTGTGCTGTATTTTCGCTGACTATTAGTTTTGGAGATAATTGCGCGCATTAAGAGCGCTAGCGCTTATGCTATATTGATAAACTACAACATTAACACAGAAAGTGCCTTCTGCTCTGTGCGAGTACAACAACACAAACAAATTGAACATACATTTCGGCCTCGAAAATAACTACAAAAGCGACATCAACAAAACTATATACTCAACTGTTGTCGCCCGTACAGCAGGCATTTGATTTTAAGAGCTACTAAGGAAGTCAACATTATTTTTGTCACGAAATTACTTAAAATCATTCATTTCTAAACTGGAAGGGCTTGATGCCTTTGCCTCGAATGACTATTATGCGAGTAGGTACAATATAAGCGGTAATTGCCAAAGACATCGGTCATTGAGTCATTAATTGTTTTCATCATTTCATTTTCTACCATAAAAACAATCTGCACAAAGCAATTATAAAGCAAAACTAAATTGAACATCAACAACAATATTATCATCTTTATCATCATCATCAATAACAATAACAATAACAGCTATAGCACCGACAGCTCCACATAATATTCGTATTTGTAAAAAAAAAAAAAATTGTAAAAATTGTTATATAATTAAAACCGCGAATGTACATTCGACGAGTTTCTAAATGTATAATTATTTAGTACCAATTTATAATCCATATTATCTAACTTAAACATTAATTAGTTTTTTTATAGAACACTAATTTATTATTCACTTTGTTTATTTTAAATATTAAAATGTTTACTAACTAATTTTGTTTTGAATGATACTGGCTGGCGAAGAAAGTTAACACTGACACTACACTTCCGCTTACAAACACGTAAAATTATAGAATTTCTATAGGGCAAATTTTCGTTGGTAAACCCTCAATTTCGGCGAGTTAGTCAAATTTGTTAAGAGCACTTTAAGTATGCTACATAGAATTTTTATTGGCGCTCAATGTGGGGCCCGATGTTTGAGTTATTATGATTGTTTAAGTATTCGCGATGGAATCGGTGAACTCTCCGGTGTTCCAAATTACACATACATTATTCCACTTTACATGTAACAAAATTATTCGTATACCCCAAAATTTAGTGTCGCAGATGTTTTGCATTTGCACTGCTCAGATAGTTGCATCATCGGTGGACCACTTAACGTTTTGCTTTCTTGACAATTGTCTGGTAGACATTCAAAGCACTAAATTTTACTATTGCCTCTTTGGAAATCATTGATTCTGGTTACACTGGACATAGGAAACATAGGAACAGATTATATTATTAATTTATTTATTTTTTTGTTTTTAGTTATTACGTCACACTAATACATACACACATAAACTTAATGAACCAATCAGGATCTAACAATATAACTGTGCTATTAATAATTTACTTTAATTACCGTTACTTTACCACAACCGAATTATTAGTTCATAGATATCTTTATAATTGTTAACTTGGAACAATTTGAAATGAATTTGAAAGTCTGTTGCAGTGTTTTCTAACGTCGTTAGGTCGAAGTGAAGAGGATTTAACAATTCGCCAGACAGAGTCGGTACTTATTTGTTCTATTTGTCACAACGAGTTAAACCCTAAAAGGAATTTTTATAGATCGATTTTTGATCACATCTTTCATAGATCGTCTCTGAAAGCATCCCTGAATAACCCTCAACATTGTTCTAATTGCCAATTTGCCCAAAGATGTTCGTTCTGATTTCGATTATCGAGAATTAATTAGAGACAGAAAGCAAAATCCAAATGAGAAATTTGACAGTTTTCTAGAATCAATTTTAGAATTGTCAGATAAACTGAAGCAGCCGTTAACTGAAGAAGTACTTATGGAGATAGTCAGAAGGAAATTACAGCCGGGAACTCAACTTGAACTAGTCAACTGCCATACAAACTCAATTAGTCAAGTTCGCAAAGTTTGTCGTACTTGATCACTTTTCTAAATTTGCCTTTATCAACACTGTGAAGCGACTCAACACTGACGTGGCAGGTAAGTTTATAGAAGAGTTGTAAGGAATAACGGGGGTCAATTTGTTGGAAAGAAATTCAAATCTCTTCTATTACGTTATAACGTGAAACGAATTTTCACTGCAGTCCATTCCCTTAAGCAAATGATTCGGAACGAGTCAACGAAACTATAGCAACAGCTATAAGATCTTATATGAATACAGTTCAGAAGAATTGCGATGAGGAACTGAGTGGAATAGCTCGCGCTTTGAGATCGAAAATTCATTCTGCGACCGGTAAAGAACCGTATGATGTTGTGTTTGGACAACACATAGTTACTAATGGAAAAGCTTACTCCCTATTGCCGAAGCTAAAATTTCTGGATGATCACTCAATACGATTATCTCATGAGGATTCAGCTCACTTAGCAAGACGTTTAACTAAAAATCATAGAGCAAAACAATATAACAGAAAGGAAAAGATGTGATCGTTTTTCGTTTTGTTTCAGATTTGGGTGTTTGATTATGTCATGGAGGAAGATTAAGTTGTAAGGGAAAAATGTTCGCCGGAGTTTCGGACGTGTTCTTAAGTGCTCCGTTAATATCATAGGCGATTGCTATTAAAAAATTATTCCAGGTGAAATTATTTTAGTGGAAAGGAAACTAAACGATATTTAAAAGTTCGACAGTGCTTCTGATCGTTTTTAATTACATATGAAGGCAATAAAACAATAGTGCAAAAGGGCAGATTTCGGTTTTTGTTTACTTTTGTTTTTCCTTTCTTTTCTGTGGGTTTACCCGCTTTCGTGTTTAATTGGGGGTCATTCAGCGGCACCCAAGTAAATAAACAAAAGAAAGGGACCAAATTGCAGAGGAACATTGCCATCTATTGCTGCAATAGAGCAACCCTGTGCATTGGCGAGAATATTTTATAATATCAAGCAATAGAACAGACTTACTCCTTGCTGTTAAAGGACTAACTTAGAGTAGCATAGTTGAGGGCGACATTAAATTAATAAGCAGTATTGGTCAACCCTTCACCGACCAAGGGCCGCAGAGGGACAAAGACTAACAATAATAGCGACAGCAACATACATACAGAAACATACTCTGCACACACGAGAAACAGATTTACATATAAGGCCTTTACAAAGCACATACATACACAAGGAGATATATAAAAACACATTTAAACAGACACACGAACACACGCACACAAATATATACATATAATATACATCGGCTCAACGCAATAGAGCGAGGCGTGTCTACCAAAGATCAAGGGGAAAAAGCTATTATGGTCAGTAAGAAAAACTGCTTCCAGAACCTGATTAACGAGATTAATGAGGACCCATGGGGTATGGCGTATAAGTTGGTAATGAAGAAGCTAAAACATTCAGACCAACCAAGCTGTGCAGAATTTGTGGAAGACATAATTGACACTCTGTTTCCCCAGAAAACTATGTTTGGTGTATGTGCCACTGATTGATGATAATATTAGGAGAAATAATATTAATCTCACCGGGCCTGAGGAGATTGTTGCCATGGCAAAGCAAATAAAAGGCAAGAAAGCGCCGGGTCCTGATGGCATCCCAAACTGCGCTATTAAGCAAGCCATGTTGGCGAGGCCCGCTATGTTTGCGAGAATTTTCAACGCTTGTTTGAAAGAACAAATTTTCCCAGATAAGTGGAAACAACAAACGCTGGTGCTGCTGCCAAAACCAAATAAGCCGGCACATGTTGCGAATTCATACCGCCCTATTTGTCTATTGGATACGGTAGGCAAGGTGTATGAAAAAATCATTCGAAATCGTTTAGAAGAATCACTGGAGAGTTCTAAAGGGCTGTCGGACTTTCAATTCGGCTTCAGGAAAAGGAAAAGCCCAATGGACGCAATAAATGTGGTCACAAATACTGCAGCAGAAGCGATAAAAGGAACACGCTGGATGGAAGGCAACAAAAAGTATTGCTTAGTAATAGCGTTAGAGATCAAAAATCCTTTCAACTCAGCAAACTGGTATTGCGTCATAGCTGCCCTACAGGAAAGAGAAGTGCCACCATATCTTATAAATATAGTGGCTATTTATTTTACTGGTAGGAAACTTCGGTACATTACAGATAAAGGGTGCAGAGAAAGGCTGATCACTGGAGGCGTACCTCAGGGATCAGTACTAGGCCCTACATTGTGGAACGTAATGTATGACGATATCCTGAAACTACCTCTTCCTGAGGGAGCATCTATCGTGGGTTTTGCTGACGACATTGCGATAACCATCCTGCCAAAAACTTTGGAAGCAATTACCACTACAGCGAATAAAACCACCGATCTGATCAAGAGGTGGCTGCGATCAGTGGATTTAGATCTGGCGGAAGAGAAAACAGAAACGGTATTAATCTCTTCTAGGAAGAAGTTGGAGAAAGTGACTATCCAAGTGGGAGACAAGAGGATACAGTCACAAGAAGCCATAAAATACCTAGGAGTAATGATCGACTGCAGACTTTCGTATAAACAGCATCTGAAATACACGGGCGAAAAGGCAGCGAAGGTAGCAAAGTCGCTGGCGCGCTTACTGCCAAACTTGCGTGGCCCTAGGCAAGACCGCAGAAAGCTGATCGCAGAAGTGGTGACTGCGACAATAATGTACGGCTCATCGGTGTGGAAAAAGGCCCTCGCAATACCGTCATACACGAGAGACATCCATTCAGCATATAGGCTATGTGCTCTAAGGTTGTGCGCCGCATATCGGACGGTGTCGGAAGAGACGGCTTTGGTTATCGCTGGCATGATTCCAATCGACTTGTGGGCTAAAGAAGGCATGTATAGACTCGAATTTCATAGACTGTCAGCTGAGGGGGCCAAGCAGCGTGCAAAACAGCGAATTCTGGAAGAATGGCAGGAGCGCTGGAGCAGAGCGAGTAAGGGTAGATGGACGCATCGTCTCATACCCGATTTACGGCCCTGGGTGAATAGGCAACATGGTGAGGTTGACTTTTGTTTGACACAACTAATTAGCGGCCACGGTTGCTTTAGGTCATATCTGAATAGGTTTAAAATAGAGCAGGACCTATTCTGTAGCTTTTGTGAGTGCATCGAAGACGCTGAACATGTTTTCTTTGTCTGTCCGAAATACCATAACGAACGACAGAGACTACAGACGGAAATCTTGTGACAAATATGTTGCACGACCTGAAAATATGGAAAGCGGTAGGCGTATTCGCCGGCAACATAATGGGAAAACAAAGATACGAAGAGCGCTAGCGTAGGATCTTAACCGCTACCCTCCCTGTGAAGGTATACCTAAACGGTCGTGCCACAGGGTAGGGAATAGGAGGGGTGGTTTTTAGCGGGTTTAAGTCTCGCAATGCCATCATGGGCTGTGGTTTTCCACCTCACAGAAAAAAAAAAAACACACACACACACACACAATCACTTACTCACTTCATCTTTGCGATCCCATACTTTTAATTTAAACAACGCACATGATCACCTTGATTGCGTACAGTAAAAGACCTTCAAATCCGCCAACTGCTTCATCCGTGGCGCCATCTCATACTTCCATAGCCCGATTGGCAAAACACCACGGTATCTTTGGCACCTGCACAACTATTACCCAGTTTGTATATGATGATATTGATGATGGGCTTCTAATCATTCCCTTCGTCTTTCCTTTTTTTTTTGTTCGTATACTTAGTGTTGTTATTTCACCAAAAGAAAAGGTAGGTATGTAATTTTTTTTTATTTCTATTTTTCTTTTTTTATTTCTTTTTTATTTCTTCAAACAAAAGGTTTAACTGAAGCTTAGCCTGTTAAATAAGCACCTATATGCCACATGCCTTTTTATTTTTAATTTTTATCTTTATATATTACTTTTCCTTTTATATTGAGTCTAAACATTTTTAACACTTTAAGGGGTAGTCGTCGGCTGGTGATGTTGTTTGATAAGTTGGTTGACGCTAGTGGAGTTAATTAAAAATTCTAGCTTAATCTTTGCTTCTTTCGACGGCCACTAGAGACATTTCTGGTGTTGGTTTGACTGGTTGATTTGATTACTAACTAAGTTAACTTAAGTTTCAATTCTTTTTGCATTTGTGGCCTAATTTTGCATTCTATTCGCCTAGAGTACGCGATCAAACCTTAATGTACTAATCCTTCGTACTAAATTAAACATTTTACTAGTTTTGATATGAAGTATTGGACTGACGTCACAATTCACGGTCTTAGGATCTTGTGATCTATTCTTTTGATGTTGATAATTGCTTTTGATGCCATTTGGCGTAACCTCATCAATTACTTTTAGTTTTTTGCTGCCCAATGCTATGAGTTACTTAACATTATACGAATTGTCTGTGGCTTTAGAAAACTTAGTTTTTCTTTTTATAAAAAAGATTTTATTGAGCACGAGTATTCACTTTATCAATTTTTTATTTATTATTTATTTATATACTTAGGTGCGTTACTCCTTTTTATTTTAATATTCCTTATGACTTTCCTCAGTAACATTATTGTTTAGGCATAATGATTACTGTTTTTGGTGTGATAAGCGTATTATTGTGTTTATATTATATTAATACCGTACGAAATACGGTACGCAAACTATTTGGCTTTCTAGGAAACGAAATTTGTAAAATGATAAAACCATTACAAAAAACAGAATGCTTTATCTATCGACGTCACAAATTAAAGTAGCCTCACTAAATTCACAAGATGGCATTTTACATGATAATATCATATCATTATTTCTACACACACTTAAATGTGATGATACACTTTTTACGATTCAATGAATATTAAAATCCTGTTAATTATAATATGGATATTGTACTTTAAATTCAGGTAATTCTGTAAATATCCACCCTCCGTTATAAGTTTATATAATTATGTATATATGTCTCGCCCCCCAATTAAATAAATAACTACGCGTGTCGGGTAATCATGATAAAAAGTTGCCGTTTGAGCAGATTACCTTGACACGATAAGATCGTAGTCTTATCTGCACTTTCGTACTTTTTTGACTCATTGCCACTAGCCAACAGCAAGAAAAGTTTTGGCTATGTCAGAGCATTGAGCTTCGTTGTAGTAGAGTGAATGTTCGTATAAAAGACAGACATTTGTGACATTTGCTAGCTGTATCTCTGACTCCACCAATAGGGTCACGGCTATATATTGAGAGTTGAGATTGCTAGACTATCTTGAGAATTGAGCCTGATGATATTCCTGAGCTGAATTAAGAGGTTAGCTTGCTCGTGTATCGATGGTTAAATTTCGTAATATTCCCGAACTCTACTATCAACCACAGTAGGCAGGTGAGGTAGGCAGAAGTATAGATAAACAAATGGAGTGAGCCGAAACGGCTGGTCTTCCAAAGTGGCTTAGAGTTCAACTAAGTCATTCATATGGGAATGCGGTAATATTAAACCAATATATATAATCTAACACCCTTCGATCTTACAAGGGTTTAAGTACCATGACGGGTTAACAAGCATATCTGGTAATAAATTTAAGAATATCTTGCATAAACACAATATAAGTATATTTTATGAATAAGCATATTTACCTAGAACTAAGTTTATATAAATATTCAAATACTTAATTTAAGTAGGTTCAGTTCCAGTTCAGTTGTCGCAGCCAAGAGTAATTGTAATTCTTATCAATAAAAACTGTTCATAAGAACGGAAATTCATTTAAAAAGTGAGTTGGGCCCCACGGGCGGACAACCAAATTAACTTTTTTAGAACGAAGAAATTAACTTAACTTAACTGTATATGAATAAAAACCAAAAAGGAAGGATAAACTTCGACTATATAATGCTGACTTAACATTCAGGATATCTATCTTTTGGTATTATTGATAATTTTATTATTTCCAAGTTGTAAGAAGAACTCATAGCTCTAAAATCGTTACGTCAGCTTAAGAGTTTTTTATAATTAAGTGAAAGTTCAACATAACACAAAAATAAATTTGGAGAAGGCGGCTTCTTCCTTCTCTCAGAGTTATTATCTTTAGTGTACCGCAAGGCTCTACATAGGGGTCCATCTTGTTTAGTATCTTCATGAATGACAATTTAATTAAGTAATGTCAAAACTATAATATTCATTTACGCGCTGAGAGCGGCCAAATATATCTATCTCGACCGAGTGGACTTACGAGGTATGGTCCAACGAATTAATGACTCGGATCGTACCTCGCGTTTTCTGGTCCGTTGTCAATAATTAAAGCTAAACTCAGAGAAGGGCTCGTGATCATATCTATCTTACGTCTATGCGAAATTGCGGTTATCCTCCTCGTACGTTTCAATTCAGGTTAAATTGAGATTGTTTAAATGTGTTGCTTTGCCACCTATATCGCATAGAACCAACATATATGGCGATCTTGATTATGTTTCTAAATGGTGATTCTTATCTTTTTACGGAGACGTAACAATATGCTGACTGTCATCGCGGCCGTCTAAATTCTGATCTGTTCGTCTGTAAGTATATCAAACATTTCAATCTTCAATATCTTCTTCTTCTTCCAATATATCGCGCAACAATTAATAATGACAGGGAAAAATTACGTTTTAACAATGCCCACGCCAACAATTTTATAAAACACCACGACTTTCAATATAAATATCTAAGGACATATATCCCCCGTAATCCCACCGAGAAATTCGGCGTAATCCGTAATGTTTCTACCTCCTTTCAAGCAAGCAATGCAAAAGCAAGTCCGTTACATAATTATACCGAAACGACACTACGGCAGTAGCAAGTTTATTCCTACAAAGAGCTTGTAAAAGAGTAGCGTTATTCAAAATAAAGGAGTTCTGTTACCTAGGATCTCTTTTCATAATGCACCGCTCACGCAGTGAAACTATTTAGAGAGAGAATTATGAAAAGTGAATAACGTCCGAAGTTCGTCTGTATAGCATGAGGGTAAGCTTTGGCAAAAAAAGTAAGCTTCAAGATGAGAAAGAAAAAGGAGATTGACGAGAGTAATCGAAGTGTTCAGAGTGTTGTTCAATGTAAAGTTGATAAAATGATTATAAAAAATTAAACCTGCGAATATTGCAGTCAATAAAGTGGCTTAATTCAAAAGAAAACATATGAAAGGGTTTATAAAATGCAAGGTACCACAAGATTGCATTAATTGACCACGGAAAGCAATACGAGACATTAGGAAAGGAATGAGATAGAGAACCACGGCAATTAAGAAATAAACCAGCAGCCACAGCAAGTAAGAACTAAATCACATTAGTTTTGAGAAATAGTAATAGAAAACAAATGACTAACCTGATGAACTGAATATGTAATAGGTTTCGCGAAGGTGAAGTATAAGTGTGTGTACGTGTTTGTGTAGGAATGTAACTACAGACAATAACGTAACAGATCAACAGAGACATAGGTGCACACTAAAGGACAAAAGAACATTACTAACGGACCATGAGACTGTTAGTTAGGACACGCCGACAGTTGTTTATCATTTTTATATATATAAATGTTGTCTAATTTTTTTGTGAGTGTAACTGGGTTAGCCAGGTGGTACTAATAAAACCGAAGCTCTTCACACCATCACAAGTTTCAAAAGCGGCTTTAAAGGAGAAGCTATCCCAATAATTATAAAATGCAATTTCTTTGTACTGCCGGCAGACTACTTCATTCCATCCTTAGGACTATATTTAGAAATGAGTAGATTCGATCATATCGCCAAATTCTGCAAAACCACAGCGTTCCGTTATCGAAACGTTGACAAGTCTGCCAAACCAAATGTCCAGTGTAACTGGGTTAGCCAGACAGTATTACTAAAACCCAAGCTTTTCACACCATCACAAGCTTTAAAATCGGCTTTAAAGGAGAAGGTATCCCAATAATTATAAAATACAATTCCTTTGTACTGGCGGCAGACTACTTCATTCCATCCTTAGGACTATATTTAGAAATGAGTAGATTCGATCATATCGCCAAATTCTGCAAAACCACAGCGTTCCGTTATCGAAACGTTGACGAGTCTGCCAACCCAAATGTCTACCTTGTGGATCATCTGCTCGTAAGGTACGCAGTACGGCGACAGAAAGAACAGAAAGAATGTAAAGAAAACACCTCTACCAACAATTTTGTATACCTTAATAATACCAATTATGAAAATTTCCCAGCCCATTTAGTTTCGTAGCTGAACAGAAAGTAGTGTGCACAACAACACAGTGCACCGGAATATTTCCAGTACTAAGAAAAGAAAACTTTGAAATAAAGAAATACAAAAAAATTTTCTTTTATATATTTACTTTATGTAAATAAAAGCGGATCAAGCCAAAAAGGTGGATAAGTATCCTACGGAGGCATGTCTTATTAACGTAAGGCAATTCGAATTTGAAACTTTGTTCCACAAAGAAGCTAAAAAAACGTGGCTTAAAGTTTGCTCGAAAGGATAGTATATTGTAACTCTTTATGAACCAGATGAGGAGCTATTGCTATCCCTACTTTCAGTTGTCAATTCGCATTGCCTTTTTGCAAATGTGCGTTCACAATTTCGTTCGGATTTTCCAGTTCGATATCGAGCAGCTCCTCCTCCTTTTGTACGATTTTTACCGCTCATTTCCACTTAAGAATTACGCAATGTTTATAAAGTTATACCGTATTTTATAAAATTTTTTTACTTATTTAGTGACGTGTAGTGTAAACAACGAACTGCAAAGCTACTACGTACTTATATGAACGTAAAAATTTGCAGCTACATTTCTAGCATTAATGTCAGTGTCGCAGGAAAAGGGTAAAGGATGTCATTATAAGTATAGCCAGCATTTTAATTAGTGCGAAGAAACACACCAATAGACGATAGAAGAAACAATAGACACTAAATCCGCATATATAAAGAATTAGAAAAAAGAATAGAAACAATAAAAAATGTAAAGCCATAAAGAACGAAAATCAATGAACTTTTAGCAAAAGACCTCGCAGAAGAAACAATAGAATCCTTGGAAGAAAATAATGTCTGAATTAGCAGCCAAATTCATACCCCCATTTTGCCGAAATTATAGAGACCGTTGTAAGCATAATAAAGATATTACACAAAGACTTTCAACAAAACCCTAAAAGACAATTAATAGAATGTACTATATTGCAAGCTCAATGCGACTGTACAAACCGTATTAAATTCCAGCGACCTCCCAAACGCACATACATGTATTGAAAACAAGATATAAATCAAGCAAAACCATCCTATAAATACATTCAATACTATCCCAATTACGCATAACCATATATAAACATAAAATCCCTAAATAAGCAAAAGAAGACAATAGCAAACACGACCGATATATATGGCCCAACAGTTTTTAAAAATGGCCTAGGCGATTCAAAGCAAAATGGAAAAGCATAACCATAACAAAAGATATAACAACCAACAATTGTAACCAAAATTCAAATAACAACATCAGAAACTATCAACACTACAACAATCAAGATAATAGTAACAGAAACAACGAAAGTATAATAGAAACTAGCAAAACGATAAAAAAAATTTTCAAAGCAATAACAAAGATTATCCAAATCACAACACCGACGAAAGATACAATGAACGGAATTGTAAAAATAATGTATGAGCCCAGGAAAACATAATATCACCGAATTTCCTGATGCCAACATAGAATTAGGGATACTATAAAGGAAGCATCACCGAAAACATCCCTCTTCAAATTTTACACATCCAGAATGCAAACCGACCAGAACTAACATTCCTTGCTGACACAGGAGCAGACATAATATGTAGAGAACACGTACTAATAAACTATCAACAAAATAATGAAGAGTACATAAAATTAACAGGAATAACAACTGAACCTATAGAAACACTAGCAACACCGAACTTATATATAAACATAGGAGAAAAAGTAATTGCACACAAAATTCATTAAATAACGCGAGATTTATCCATACAAAGTAATGGCATAAAAGAAAGTGATTTCCTACAAAAAATTTTCTTGCATTATAAATGATCAAACAAGCTCTCTAACTATAAATACCAACAATACCCAAACTGTTCTCCCTTCAAAAGCTAACACAATAAGGATATACATATACCACCAAGAAGTCAAATAATAGCGCGCGTAGTAAATAAAAGTAATATTTATAGCTAACATTATAATATCGAAAGACAGGACGAAACATATAAAAATACCGAACACCCAGCATAGAGAAGTAATAGTTGAAAACTTCTCAATAAATTCAAAATCACTTGAAAACTATAAAATAAATCAAAACACTACTACATCTCACAGGGACGAAAGTTTTAAATAGCTGATAAACACATTACAATTAAATACAACAAACAAAACACAACAACAAACATTGCACAACAAAATCGAGATTACTAGTAAACCAATTTCCGCTAACTAGACAAAAAAACACACTAAACAAAGTAGAAGCTAGACCTGAAAAACTCATGCCATCAGATCCCACTAGACTGCAAATTCCGACCACTAACTGCATTCTCAAATTCAAACGGACATTATCAATATACCAAATTACCATGCGAATTGAAAATATCACCAAACAGCTTTCAAAGAATGTTGATGGTAGCTCTAGCTGGACTAGATTTAGAAGTATTTTTGTATGCCGACGATATAATGTTCCACGGTTGCACCTTCGAACGCCACAACAGAAATTTAATCCAAGTAATAGACAAACAACAAAAATGTAACTTAAAATTGAACGCAGAAAGACGCCACTTCTTGAAATCCGAGAAAACATAATTCGATCACCTAATAACACATCAAGAGACTAAAACCAGATCGTACTAAATACGACATCACAAAAAACTACCCCACACCAACAAATACCGATGTCGTCAGAAGTTTTATAACAGATTTCGTCAAAATAGCCAAAGATCTAGACAACTTACCGTAAAAAGGTCAAGAATTTAAATGGATAGAAAAAATAAAAACAACAATTAATATCCCCACCAATATCAATATCCCAATTTTTAAAAAGCTTTCGTACTAACTACAGACGCATCCAATTTCGCACTAAAGTAAAAACACCGCAAACGGTACTGCTGAACGCTTGTACTGTATGCCAGATTTGGTAAGCGGCATAGTCTTCGCTAACATTTTTAAACGAACTGCAACTGGTTCTGCTGTTGATAGTGCTTTACACTTGGCTTTCTCCAAATGAAATCAACTAATTTTTCAGTGAAGTATCAGAAGAGATATTCGTCGAGGAAATAATTTTCACATCCCAAATATGTATTTATATCTTTATCGATTTTATTTATTTACACTTGAAATTCAAGTAAAATAAATTAACATCCGAATTCTAATTATTACTAAAAACTAAGACAAAGTATATAAAGAGAAATAAAGAAAAACAAGTAAAAAGTTATATTGGGCAGGGGGCGAATATCGCATACTCACCACTATACTTTTCGCATTCTACGCTCCAAGTTCTTTTATTTAATACACATATTGTTAGTATTATTAAGAAAAAATTAGTCGCGGTTGTAACGTCCGCGTGCATTTGAAGTGTAGGGGTTCCATCGGCTGCTTTGACTACTGCTCTATCCCAATAGACTAGGTAAAATCATAATAACGGCCTACCGTTATGGAGAACCTCTATTCACAACTCTCCCTCTCTAAATAATGCTATTATGCAAGAGAGAATTATGAAAAGAGGAAAAGTCCAAAGTCCATCTGTGTGACTTGAAAAAATTTTTTCTTTTATGATTTGTTCTTGCTGTTAGGTTTTTGAGTGGAGTCCGAAAACAAACGTTCAAGAAAAAGGTCGTAAAAAGTCGAAGAGTTAAGTGATTAATGGACAGAAGTATTTTAGCAAAAAAAAAAAAACAGAACATTTATCAAAAGATTAAAAAGAAATTAAAAAAAAAAAATCTTTCATTTTGTATGAAATTGTTAAACGAACACACAAGATAAAGTGTAATGGAAAGAAAGTTTTGTGCTTGATTAAATCTTCTGCAAGAAAAGGAATAACAACAAAACCCTTTCAAAGTACTGTGAGGCCGTTTCGGCCCTATCCTCTGGCTGGGGCAGCTCAGCGGCCCAGGGAAGGAAAATCAAACACAAGAAAATTTATATTTGCAGGCACTTGGTTCTCCTTTTATTAATTCATTACACTTGGGTAAATTTCATTAGGGTTTATCAATTGTATTCTACTGTCTTTGCATTCGTTTCTTCTCAATCACTCTTGCTTATTCGTGACACTTCACTCTTCTTTATTTAATGTATTACATTTGGTACTATTCTACCAAAGTCTATAATTTGTATTCTGTGTTATCGGCTTGAGAGCCTAACCACGCCTAGCTCGAGAGCCAAACTTCGACTTCTTGCCGGCTCGAGAGCCCAGCATCGACTGCCTAAAACTAACTTTCTCTAGCCTACTCGTAACCTATACTTATTCTATCTTATGCTATCCCTAAGCTATTCCTAAGCTATCACTTATTCTATTTCTAAGCTATTCCTAAGCTATTACTTATTCTATTCCTAATCTATTCCTAAGTTATTACTTATTCTATTCCTAATCTATTCCTAAGCTATTACTTATTCTATCTTAAGCTATTCTTATTTTAGCACTCCCCCTCCCCAGAGACGGAGAGTCCGTGAGGCCAAAACGAGTGTACGACTTTGGGTCCTCATAGTGCTCAAATTTAAAACAATAATTAGTAAACACTTTTTACGCCAATATTATGGTTGAGTTTATTGTATTGCTAAAAGAAATCACAAACGTAACTTTCAATACTTTTACTCTTGGAAGTGGCTTCTTGCTGAAAATATTGAAGTGATTTCAACTAGGTAATAAACTGTAATTGTTAATCAACTGTTAAATTGTTCATAAAAACATAAATACATGCGTATGGAAAACTATATTTGTCAATACACTCACGCATACGTTTGTTGTTTCCTAAAAAAATCACAAATATTTAAAAAGCAAAATATGCACATAAAAAAAAAAGCATAAATAAAGAAATAACTAAAAATCAAATCAAATTACAAAAAAAAAAAGAAAAAAAGAAAAATTAAATTACGCTCAAGTGTTTACAACGTCCCCGATCGAAATGATCAGAACGATGATGAAGATGACGACGATTACTATGGAGATGCACCCTCTGCCGAAGATAATTATCAATCAATGAAAAAGCAACATCATCTGGAGAAAATAAAAACTGAAAATTCAAAAGACGGAAAGATTCCAATTGTAATCAACGCTGCAATACGTGATATAACCTCAAATGCGGATGACGGTACGCAGGGTGACATAATAGAGCATGACTCGGATCGTATGCTTCTATTAAGTTTGTTACTGTATTTGTGTAAGGTTGGCGATCAAAGAAAACAAAAAGCAAGACAAAAAATCACAAAACGTTTTAATTGAAGATTGAAAGTAGATGCGCTTAGAGTATCTATGGAAAAATTTGAAACGAGAATTGCCCCGTGTATTTTAGTATTTTTCTAATTATTTTGATTGTTTTTTATGTTTGTTTTAATTTATGGCTACGGGCGCATATAAAAGTCTTACAAATTAGAAAAATTCAAAAATATTATTGAATATTCGCAAAAAATTTGTATTATATTTTCTATAACTTGAATGCACATAAAAAAAGAGAGACAAAAAGGAATAATGCTTAACTAAGCAGTCTGCAGGTACGGATGAGACGGGGTATGAGTGGGTGTGCGGGTGAGTGGGACAGGGGACGGGGACCAACGGACAGCGAACAATACGGACAACGAGACTTCCAGACGGACTTACAGGCTACGACTTGAGCGGAACATATCGAAAAAAAAAATTTTTTTTGTCGTGCAACACGGCAAGGCAGAAAAAAAATTAAAATCATAGAGTTCTACCATAAAGTAGCTATGCCTATGAGGAGGGTACAAAATAGTTTTAAAGATTCTGCGTTGTTTGCCGTATGATAAATAAGCATAAAACGCATGAACGGTTTTTTCCATTTTTGCACATAAGTGATGCAGTTTTCCAAAAAGTAAATGTAGAAAATTTCAATCTCTTATCTTTCATTATTTGTGAGCAAGAATCAGAAGCCCGCAAATTTGCGCTTTGCTACAAGCGTGTGGTTTGACCAATTTGGTTGATTTTCAACAACGACCTTGCGCGCAAAAACTTCCAATTTTTCTATCAAGTTTAAACTCGATATTTTAATTTTTGCGATCAGGGAGCAAATCGTGTAAACAGGCAATTATCGCCGTGATTATCGGCCGGTCTTTTTTAGGATACAATTGATTATCGCCAAGAGGCTAATCAAGTATCATCATCTCCAGCTTTTCAATGCTTTCCAATCCTTCTCCTGAAATTTTCTTCTTCTGTTGTTTTTCAACAAATTAACAACCGAAAATTCCCTGGAACATGTAATTGAAATTTTCTATTACAAGGCGTTAATAAGTGAGAGAGACGTGAAAAATGAGAACCAATTTGACGTTTATTTGTTTTGTACAAATAAACTACATATGGTAAACAATACCAAGCCTGCAAAATGAAATGAATAGAAAAATATGTAAAATTTGACAAATGAAAAAAATAATAAAGTTAAAACTAATGTTTTATTTTTACTTTATTTTATTTTTTTCAAAAACTGTAGTTAGATTTTCAAAATAGTAAAAACTGTTTGTGTGTATTAGAAACAATTTAATTACCCGCAAAACCTTTCTCACCCGTCTCATGGTTATTTTTCCTTCTGCATCGCGAATGTCATTATTCCCCTCTTCAATGAAAGAGCACAAAAGAAATTTACAATACATTGTGGTGGAAATGTGCACATTGTTGACCAATTCCTTGACTTAAGTCGATATTTTAAAAAAACACTGTGCTTACTTTTACCAAGTTTTTCTTTTTCTTCCCCAATCACAAATGTTTTTTCGAACACATTTCATTTATTTTTAATTTTTTAAAATTTTTAAATTGATAATTCATTTTCTAACCGCTGTTTATATATTTCTTTTGCACCTCCTTTCATACAAACGCAAATCTAAAAGAGAGATTGTGGTAATTCTGCTTGGTTTACACTCAATACTACTGCAAATTTGTTCTCAGTGACACCAATTTTAGTGTCGCCACATTCGACGTAGAGAGCGCGCTTAGCGATAATCGCCAATAAATTTGCTGTCGTGATTAGATTGCCTAGGCAATGATCACCTAATTCATTGTCGCCTGCTTACATAATTATCCTCTCGATGATTATGCCAACGAACTGAAACCTAGCCTGCGGTGTTCTCCAGAAACAGCTAAAAATCTGATTGAAATAGAAAAAACTAAAACAATTCTAAGCAAGTGAATTCTTAAGATTTAAAAACAGTAGTTCTAGTGTTATTGAAAAATGAACATAGAAAAAAGAACCAGAAACGGTATGGTGGGGCCTACGTAATCATTGTAAGAAACGGGAGAAACCCTGCTATTAATATTAATAACATACCAAAAGAGTTTCACAACCATCAAATAATACCAATTTTATTCATGCATACTGCGCATTTTCGTTTTTAATCAATAATTTTCTGCTATAATTTTCATATTTTACTTGATATATTATTTTTTATTATTAGCATATTTATATACTTCGTAGTAACATAAGCATTTACATTTTTATATTTCATTATTGCAGCAAACATTTTATTATTGAATTAATTTAATCAATACTAACGTAAGCATTAGGTTTGTGCTTTTTAACCAATACATTGCTTTCAATGTACGCTATTAAAGTGTAAATGTTAGATGGAAAAACTTTACCCACCACTTTAATGCAATGACACCATCGAATAAAGCCTCAATAATAACGGAAAAAAAATTCTTGGCAGGGATTGTTTGTTTTAACGATTAACGAGAACATTCTTTGAATTTTGTCAAAAAATAAATATTATTCTTCTTTTTTTAATAATTATTAAGTTGAATCTTCTTTTTTTTATTATTGTTGTTATTGTTGTTTTTATTGTTCGTTCCGGCAGGTTTTATAAATGACACTTTCTAATTTATTTTGCAAACTTCTTTGTTTCCTTGATCGAGGTGGATTCCATTATACGGGAGTATTATCAGTTGTGGATACAATATTTGAACCGCTCACTTACAAGTCTTTAATAGCAGACGGAAAGAAATTTCGCAGACAATAAAATAAGAAGCGCGATTTAAAAAATCATACGCCTTTTCCTTTTCAACCCACCATTCTCCCCGGTCCCACACCTGCAACTTTAAAGTGCATTGTTTTTCAACCTAAGTGAGTAGCTTTCTATCTTCTTAAATAATCTAATTACTGTCCATAAAGAAAACTTAAAGTACTTTACTTTTACTTACCCTTCCAATATTATTATACGAGAAAGACACCTGCTGAGAAATATAAAACATTTTTAATTTAATTTCCGCATTTATTGAACACTACACTAATTTTTAATTTAATTATCGTAAAACTCCTTTCTTTTATATTTTCTTTCGACATTTTCATATTTTTAAAATATTTTTTTGGCAATTGTTTATTTCGTACAACTTCTTTTTGTACATGTAAAATGGCTTTGATTTCGCGCTAAAAACAGTTAGCTGGTTTTTCCTTTACATGGTTCATAAAAGAAATTACCATATATTGAGAATAGAGAGAACACAGAGTTGCTTTAAATAAATGGCAACGCTTTGAAGGAAAATGAACAAAAAGAATACGAAATAATCATAGTTGAAAAACTGACGTCCCTCTTTATTAAAGCTTGAAAAATCAACGTCTCTTTTGTTAAAGTTTGAAAAAGCGACGTCCCATTTTGTAAAGTTTGAAAAGTAAATTGCTTAGGAATACTTATTTAAATAATTGATGAGCGACCAAAACTTAATGGCCCCAATTCGTGAGCATAATTATCTACAAACCAGTAAATTGGTTCCACATGAATATCAGAAGCGTAAGATGCATCAAAATGGGCATTGTAGGTCAAAGACCGAACACAGAGTTTGATGTAAGACTAATAAAATTATTTAATAATTGGGTCGTGACGTAATCAAAAAAAAAAAAAAGGCACGTGCCCATTTTATTAAGCATAAACTAAACGGAATTCTTCAAGAGCAAATTGCAAGCCATAAAATATAGAAATTTGAACAATTTGATTACTTCATAGGGATGCGGTTTCGAATTTACCGTTTAAGATATCCTAAGTACTCCGAATCTTCCTTCTCGATGTTGCAGAATGGATAATACGCCATTACTTAGCCTACGCTTAATCTATTCTATTCTATTGCTATCTTAGTCTATCCGTATTGCTATGTTAATCTATTCTAGTCTACTGCTATCTTAATCTATTCTATTCTATCTTAATCTAGCACTCCCTTCCCCTCAGCAGAGACGGAGAATCCGTGAGTCCAAAACGAGGGACGACTTTGGGCCCTCACAATACAGTTTTAAGTTGTTCACATTCGGGTTATTGTACGCTTCCAACCTGTTGGCAGTGCAATCTTCAACAATCTTCTTCTGCCGCAATCATGCACGCAACTAAAGATAGAGGAAAAATAAATTAAAATTCATTTTAAGAAAAAAAAAATACTTCTTATTCTTGTCTCTTTATTTTCTGTTATATAACGGCGACAACCAAAGGCTCGCACTCAATAACTCATCCCGATTAATAGAGTTAATTGGAGCTCGCTTTAAGAAGCAAAAAGAACTCGGCATTAATTATCTTTTATGTATAGCTCTTATTTCGAGAAAATAAGAGGCAAGTTTGACGTACAGTTCTTTACAATGATACAATCAATTGTAGTGTTCAACAAAGTGAATATAAATTTAATGTGTATTTCTGATTTAAATTGCTCAATCTTTAAATATTGGCCATTCGCACAAGGCGCGAATTTAGTTTCGCAAATAAAGTCACCGAGTACCTCGTTGGGTATTTCTGCTAATTATTCGATATGTTAAAACTCAACCATTCGCGCAAAGAGCGAAGAATAGTTTCACGAAACTATTCGCAATATTAATACACCGAATCAAAGTAAGATTAGTTATCTTGACTGTGTATTGAATCAAAATGTATTTATTTAGGACATACCTGGTTCTCATATAGTCCAATAAATTTTGAAAAAAATGCTTAGGGTAGTAAAATGGAACGATTGCTTATGCTAGTGTTATAGTGAGTGCAAAATAATGTGTGAAGGTAAACAATGAATTATGGTGGAGCGATAATACTACACAATAACAAAATCACACGAACGTAAATAAACGCAAAATTATATAAAGCTTTCAATGAAAAGAAATTAAATGAAATAATTTCATATAATTTCATATTTTCATTTCTTAGGAAGACTTTGAATGGTGAGCATGAACTTTGGTATTGTAATACATATATATATTTTTGTAGCAAACTTTCAAGCCCTTGCAAACATACATAAGCTTAGCAACTGATTATGGCAAACAAATTCAGTTAAGTTTCGAATCATACTCAGATGTTAAAATTACACGTTAATTTAAATACGGTATAGACAAATCGCGCGAGTTACGCTCACCACAAATCAACGTAAATCCAACCAAATTCATAATAGTCATTAACTTTATTGCTAAACTCTTTACACTTATTTGTATTTAAATTGGCAGACCACTACTACATACATATTACTGCAAATCATATTATTTTTCTGTCAACTTAGCTTATTAAGCACATTTTGAAATTTGTAAACAAACACATTTTAGAAGTTATAAATATTATTGTAAACAGCAGAAGAATAAGTGAATTTGTATTTTTTTAAAGCTACCGTCACAAGGTAACGTATCTGGCGCAGTCGGAAAAGGTTGACGACTTATCAACTTAGTGAATTATCTTCTAAATAAATTATGTTCAAAAAAAAGGACTAAAACTTGTGTACAGATATTAACTGCAAACAAAAAAAGCAAGAAAACAAGAAATAGATTTCATCTGTCTAGGACTCAGATCTCAAACTTCACAATTTAAGTAAATAAATTAAAACTAGCGTAGAAGTGACTTATGAGAAAAGTTTAAAGATAAAGTTGTGCTGTGCAAATAAAAAGTGAAAGCAAAATAAGAAGTAAATAAGTAGAAGTCCATATTAACCAAAAAAAGTGGTGACGGTTTATCAAAATTAAAATGACATTAGTTCAATAAAAGGAAAAAATTAACCTGTAGCTAAACTTAAGAAATCTTCTCGGAAATCAACTAAACTTATTTAAAATTTTTCATAAACTTTATCTTTAAAAGATAACACGCTGGTGTGGATCATAAAATAATAAAAATAAAGAAAATTTTCTACATCGTAGCAGACGAATAATAAAGTATTTTGCCTTTAAATCCTTTAATTAACCTATTAAAATAGCAGTGCCAGTTTAACAGCTATTCTATTACCTGTTTTAACGGCAACATTGATTAATAAAATTAAAACAACATAAAACCACAAATACCATCATTCTGATACCACGGTAAATATTAAGTATAATTTAAGCTATATACATTAAAAAAAAAAAATAATAGTGTATATATATTGTTGCGGAAATTCCAAACTCACTTCGTCCCAACTAATTCATTTTCCCAGAAAATAAATTCCCTACAGAGGGAAAACCCAGGTGCACATTCGCGGCGCGTCACGCAGCTGCCGGCAAAATATTAGTTGAAAAGCGGATTAATGGATTAAAAATGAAGCCAAGTACTTTGGTAATAGTATAATAATATGCTTGTAAAAATGTATATAAACAGAATATTTGCGAAAGGCAGAGTCAGTCGGACAGGAACATTTGAATTGAAAAAGAATATTAGTGTTGAGAAATCGAGAGTATTGCCAAAGTAAAAAGTAAATAGTTCTAGCCTTAAAAAAATTGAAAATAAAAGAGTCTTGTAGTGAAAACGAGCAAGTGTATTTCTCTCACAAAGAAGATCGACGATCTAGTGGTACGAACCGTACCCGAGAAAAACGAAATTCGTAGCAATGTATATACATAAAACATTTTATATTTATGTGTATATATAAAGTGGTGTTTGAAATTTTATTTTCTCAAGTGCGTGCAAAATATTAAAATTTTGCACTTACCACAAATATATTTCGACGAACAAAATAACACATTATAGGAAAATTATCACCAAATCAATGAAACCGAAAAAAATCAAAATTTTCGGTGGTGCGCATCAGGATACCTAGATATCGACAAGCATCGACATATATTACCTTATATAAATACTTCATACATCCATAAAGTTCCTAATGGTTAGCGTTGCTTCTTCATCATTTATAAACTCAGAATTTGTAGGCCCCAAAGAATGTCCAACTTACAAACTAAGTGCAATTAACTTAACATTCTTTTCAGAATTACCATCTTAAACTACCATTTTTCCCAAATTTAAAACACAAGCAAGAAAAATGGGCTTCTTTAACTTTTAAATGTCCTAACTATTATATTTTGATGGACAACTAGGACGATAGCTATAATAAATTCTAGCTAGGAAAGTACTAGGGCCATTATAGACTTAAATAACAAAATGCTTATAACCAGTAATTCAAAAATATCACTTCATTTTAAGCTCAACTTAACTTCAGAAAAAGTCGTAATTCCAGTGCTTTCAAAAGCTGTCAGCATGACGACTTCTTCCTTCAAAAAGCGTTTATCCAACCTAACCTATTTATATCTACAGATATTTACAGAGCGAAAAATTGGTGTAATGCCGTAGAAATATCTAACGGTTGGGACGAAAAGAACCATTTGCATCGAACAACCCATCAAAACAATATAATAAATAAATAAAACCATATAATATACGAGCTCAATAATTTCAATAAAGGCACCAACATACCTTTTAATAAAGTGATTTTGATAAGTAAACAACTGTTTCTATTCTTTTCTTTAAACCAACGTTACGGGGAATCGTAACGCATTAACGTTAGTTGATTTGATAAAATTTAAAGAATACGATATTGAGGAAAAAATATCATTCACATATTTGCAACGGAATCTGAACCAATTGAAAAGTTCGTAATTATATCTACACTAGCTAAACTCTATGGTAAGAAAGTTCCTAAAGAAACGGTTTGTGACATTATTGTTTATCTCACCAAGTTATATCGATGAATCGACAGTGTCATTTATTAGATTAATTAGGAAGGAAACAGCAAGAATAAATCTACTTTTTTCGAAACTTCATCAGCAGGCAAATAGCCAAGCGGGTTCCAACACAAGTTCCTAAGGAATTGCTTTTGAACAGATTCTATTTAAACCGCATAACGTCTATAGGAGGGAAACACACAACATAGGTATACTCACCATCTCTGAGAGAGCTCATCTATATATGAGTCTTGTTTGTAATGTTAAGCCTCGTGAACCACCCCTTTCATGAAACAGATTTTAATGTGCAGATTAAAAATTAGTCTTTGGTCGAATAGAAGCTCTAAATTTATGATCGAATCTTCGTTTTCCTATTTTTGCGAATCGATGAAAAACTCTACAGTCTTCTTGCCTTTTTGTTTTGATTTCATAAAATTTAATGAGCATCGTGTAACCAAATTATTTAATTTAATTTGAAGGTGAGCCGCTTACCCAAGGAAAGGGAAGAAAACAGTTTCACATCTTCAGCGTACACTGTGGTGTGGCTGGATTTACTCACCGAGGGGAAATCGTTGATGTATAAAAATCGTTCATGTATAAAAATCGTTGATGTATAGCATAAACAAAAGAAGCCTTAAGTAATTGCCTTGAAGAACATCGGACGGCATGGAAAATTCATCCGATGCGATGGAGTTGAACAGAACCCTGAATGATTTGTTATGAAGATAAGAGCTTATCCATTTCAGTAAGTACAAGGGGAAGTCACAGAACGCTAAAATTGGTGTATACGACATTCGAGCGAGAGCTACTCGAAAAGGCCTTGAAAGCATGGCAAGTGAACTCTAAGAGGTTCGCAACAGTTGATCTTTCTTTTAGAAGGCCATGGTAAAATGAATATATGCAAGACTTGATAGCAAAAGCTGCTTGATGAGTAACAATTCGTTCAAGCAATTTATGTAGCGAACTCAAGTTTGCAATGTCTATATAGTTCCCAACGTGACGTCTGTTTCCACAGTTATGAAGTAGACCAAAGAGGCTAGGCTTCCAACACAAAGGGAAAACAACTGATTTCAAGTGTTTAAAAGTGTTACAAGTGTTTAAAATAACACCACAAGATTTGAGCATACATGATCCAGTGTTTTCAGATCCAGGCGCACAACTATATTTTAGGGAACTAAGACCTTGCAATGCTTCATTTTTTGAAATGATCAAGTCGCGAATACAAATCGGGTAGGTGATCTGATATAGATAGTTAACTCTTAACTCGAAATCAGCACTTGAAAAATTTCGTCACAAGTATTTAGCAAGGGGATTCGAAGTTTCAGTATTGTCGGTGGACTCACTGCCATTGAAAGAAACATGCAAGGAACATATGAAGATTTTTCTTTTGGAGTTGACAACCTTATAAAAAGCAATAAGGATTTTACCTTTTTAAAAGAATAGGCGAAATAGTCATAAGCAGAACCACTTTGCATAAATTTTTTGAAAACTTTGGTTTTCCTATATTGTTAAACCGTGACGTACAACTGCTTCTAGGGCAAGGTTGCTCGATCGGAACGGACGCAGACATAGCTAAGTTTAATAAATTATAGAACGATGATAGTAGAGTTTCAATATCTTCAGCAGAAAAATCGAGTGTAAAAGATGAGATTTAAGCAGTAAGATATTCGTTTTATTAAAATCATAACGTTTATTTGAAGAAGTTGGACCGGGCACATTAGAATAGTTCAACTGACCATTATGTCTGTAATGAAAGCAAATGCAAATTGCTGGATAAGACGGATCCCCACATAAACTAAAAAGTGAGCAACGATTTAGAACTATCGCCATTTGACAAAGCAAAGATCAAGCAGCTTGCCTTATAGTTAGGAGTACAGTTATATTGAAAGAGATTACGATCAAATAATTCTTTGAAAACCACTGTAACGACGGGCTGGGATGTGGCTAAGGGTCCCAGAAATTTATTATTAAAGCTTAAAAAAACTTCATGCTTTTGCTTACGATATGTAGCTTTATGATGGAATTTTACAAGAGCATACGTAGGCTTTTGATGTTATTTCTGAAGACTCACTGAGGAGTTTACGGTATTAGCAATTGCGCAGTACTGTACTCGGTTGGGGAGTTTATAGAGAACATTTTTGTAGTTACGGGGTAAGGAGAAATAAACCAACATAAGCTAGCGGGCAGCCACTATAATGTACAAAAGGAGCTAGAAACGTAATTCACCCGTAACCGAGCTCGATTATTACTTATTTCTCGAATAAATTAACGCGGTTAATCTGTCGACTTGGCTACTGCTAGACAACTGAAAGAACGACCGTCGTTTGTGCTCTGCTTTTATACCTGTTGGCTGCCAGACCGTGATGCTGACAGAAGACTGCTGATGCTGACTAAAGAATAATATACCACTTATGTGCTAATGCTTAGAGAGTATCTTAGCGGTATGGAGAGCTAGAATAGAGAATATATAGGAGGGAAAGTTAATAGTATGGTGAACATGAAAGTTTTCGTATAGCTTTCAATACACTTTAGAGATTAGTCCATTAGTGTGACAATGTGTAAAACTTACGAAAGTAACGACGTTTGCTTCTGTGCATCAGCGCTTATCGATGCCAACATGCCGCAGGTGATAATATCCGTGGTCGAGGCTGGGCCCCAGCTGGCCCGGTTGTCTCGAATATCTTTTTTTGTCGAACCCCTCAGCCACCTTCTTCATGTAGTTACCCTCGAGGTTTCCTGGTTCTCTTCACTACCAATGTCCGTTGTTCGCAACCTTTCATGGTGTTCTTGGGCTATAGGCTTCGGCATATCACTCCGATAACTGTTTGGTTTGGCTACAGCGAAGATGTCCTGGGCAAGATGTATACGCGCAATCTTAGCTTCTTGGCTGGTACACCAATCGTAGGCAATTCTGCCCCATCCCAATGTTCTTCATCCCTACACAAGTAGCGATACGTATTTTTGAGGGTGAGTATTCCAAAACCGCTAAATTTGCCTTGTTGTGGAATTTGCGCTTCGATTGCCGAAAGATTCCATCCGCTGAAATCCACTTCGATTTTGTATTAGCTTTGATACTCTCGGGAGAGAAATTGGCGGATGCTATTGATGACTTCAATTCCTGTCACCGCCTTTGTTTTGGAATTCGCTAGGAAAGTCGGAGCGTATACTGAAGACGTCTGTTCGCCGTGTCGAGTGGAGACGCATATTTGAACATACACAAAGGACTCAATATGTACACCTTGTCTCTTAAGATTTTGTTCAATCAATCTCGTAACCACAAATAGGAAAAATTCTACAACAGTGTCATTGAAACATTTCCCGGGTTTCAAATTAGTGATTGAAATTGAGTGCCTCCCAATCGCACATGTTAGATTTGGTGGATCTTTTTGATGTCGTTATCGTTTTTGTTGCTGTCGTTGCCTGTTTTTTCTTTTTTTCGATTACCCATGGTAAGCAAACACTTCCAATTTTGATAACTTTAAAGAGGTACAAAAAGAATGGAAAACGACAGTAAGAAAAGAGAAAAGGAAACATCGAGCTTTAGCAATTGAAAAATTTATACAAATGGTAATTTAAGATGCTTTTGGAAATTAATAAATATTCCCCGTCAGACGAACAGAATGTACCCATGCATGTACCCAGCATGAAATAATGCCAGCAGCAAATCTTATCTAGGCTTGTCAAAAAATCAAATGCCTACAGGAGATCTCATAGCACCTTCTTCTTTGCAGTAGCCTACGGGGTTATGTCTCCTTTTTTTTCGAGGAACTTTGAAAGGTCCTACAATTGAGGAGAAAGTCTTCTGCTGCTGGCTGTGGCGATGTTAGATACATGTTAAAGGTTCTTTCCGGCCTGAGTCAGCCTGCATTATTGGATCCCACTCAATGCTAGTCAAACAACACAATTACGAATGAAACGCAACGAATCAGTAGTTAAGACTGGTATGAGGATTTTAAACACTCGATATCTCATTCCTCTTTGGTCTGAGTACCCGAAGAAAATATGCACTAAACATAAAGGGAAAGAGAGAATGAAAATAATGTTATAATGCTTTCTTTAGATATTAGAAAATCCTGCGATTGCGTTTATTTAAAGAAACTTGAAAAAAGTTTAAGATATTTAGAAATACCCTTATTTTTGAAACGTTAGATCTTCAACTTGGAACTTTCCTCAACTCGTATTTTAGTTACAGTCTCCTTTTCGTGGGTTTGCTGAAAGGCAGCTTGCTGAGCCGCATCCTTTTTAACCTACACTCAGTTTACATTGCCTTCTCACATATTTTAGTACGCCGACGATGTTTTGTTAACATCGATGAGCCAACTTTTTGCCGCAGCGGTTAATAAACTGTCAGCTAAAACCAACCTTTTTTATGAGGCTTCGCTGCTCTGAACATGTGCTTCAATCCTAAGAAAGGAAATGCGATTTAGTTTCCAAAACGATCTAAAGCTATCAATATTTCCATCCTTTCCTCCTCCTCAACACCTGTATCAATTCTAACATCAACCTCGAATAAAATGCTTGTTTCTGAGAGGGCGAAGGAAATAATGAAAGGAATGACTTTGAGACTTTCACTTCTCCAGCTGGGGTCTCCACCTTGCACCTAATGACTGTTACGAGCTGTTATCCTTAAATGACTGTTACGAGCTGTTATCCTTTCGTGGGATACATCTGTTAGAACTTTTGGCGTCCTTTCATAAAATCAAGTGTAATGTGCCAGCGGAGGATAGCTTTTCTCCTAAGTACTTCAAATTAATTTGGGCTGGGCTTGGCGATGATATATATATTAACCACATTCCTACTAAATCTAAATCCCTCGACTTGGAAACGTACTCGCATTGTTATCGGGAAAAACGGCAAGTGACTTGATCCCTCGAATCTCAGGGCGATTTCAACCTTGCCTATTCTATCGAAGGTCTTTACACATATAATTAAGGAAAAAATTGTCAACCACCTTCATAATAACTAAGAAAACTTTCTAGCACTGACTATTACGGATTCGACGCGACGAATGTTTATACTGGTTCCGCATATTCTTTTGATTAATAAACTCGTTCAGAACTGTGAGTTTTCAAGGTCAGCTGCTGCTCTAATAGGATTCTATGTCTCGAACCGTGTACAATTTGTAGGTTAGCAGTGGTGTGCCCCAGAGCTTGGTCATCGCACTTTTACGTTTCACCAGCTTTATGGAGGATTTTTTTAATATGTTTCACCTAGCTTCATGTGCGGCCTACACATTTGGTGATGATTTGGAAGTTTTATTTGCGGGGATTGTTGATAATTTGCTATAGTTAATCAGTACATTACCAGATGTACTAATAAGATTCTACCCAAATACGCGACTGGTGAAGTTATATCTTTGGTGGACAAACTAGAAGATGTACGAATGGGTATTAAACATCATCCACACATATTAAAGAAATTATTTGATAGTATGTAAATATATAAATAAATATGCATCCATTCATATAAATCGGAGTTTTTTCTAAAAAATTCCATTCATCAGGATGAAACAAGTGGATAGAAACATAAACAAAATAGAAATGTTGCGGAGAGAATTTTTCTGAGTTTTTGTTTGTTTTTATTATAAATGTACGGATTTTGGTAATTTTCAGACACAAATGTATGGATTTTAGTGATTTTAAAACACAAATACATGGATTTTCATAGAAAGATGTGCGGATTTTTTTTAGATTCATAGGAAAATTTGTAGGTTTTGAGTATTATTAAACACAACTCTGTGCTGAACCTATGATACTTGCATCAATTCTCACCTGTTAAAACCCAGCACTGGAAAAGAGCAACAAAAATCGCTTTAGCACTAGAAAGCATGAATTATTAAACAAACTACAAGAGACCGGTAATGATATCAATGCCGCCATATTAATATACGATGAAAATGGATATAATGGTTTCCAGAGATTTTGCATTATTGTACTTTATTATTGCACCTATGGCAGACATTGTAATCGTTAATAGCTTCGAGGTTACATAAGCATTAATAAATAAGTGAATTAATAAATAAATAAAAATAATTTGTTTCCAGCGCCAGCAACTTAGTAGTCGCCAGATTTGATGTAACTCATAGATCACGTCAAGCGACAACTACCAGCAACTTTCCGCCATTTTACTAGAAATATAGATGATGGAATTCTGGTCTAAACGAAAATTTCTCCAACAAGTAAATACATCTAAGTAACTCTAGGTGGACCATTTTAATATATTGATAACCTTGGATGTTTTTTCGGCCACAATTATCAGAGTTACTCCTTTTCTTGAACAAAAGTACGAAAATTGTAAGCAATAGACGTTTTTTAAGAATTGGCTGAACTCTTTCGAAAATACTCCACGACTGTTCGTTTTATTGACGTCTTCTCCTGATCGTCGGCAAATGAAGCTTCTATAGCATTCATAGATAAGCGGCGTATGTCATCTTTGGATAGCTGATAGAATTCATGCCCTTTCAGAAATTCTTGTGTTAATGTACTGTCAAATATTCCACAATCATCACTACATAAAACGACTCTACACTGGGTATTGCGCAAAATGTTGGGAAAATGATGGGAATCGTAAGATTTCACGGTGGCACACTTAACATTGCTTGTTAAACAGCATTCTATGGTAATATTTTGTTTAACACACTGAAGGAGTTGCTCTTCATTTAGGTATGTTCCATGACCACATCTTTGAAAGCCAAAGTCCAACATTTCTTGTGTTTCCTTTGCAGTGTCTATTTCAGCGCAATGTAAAGCCAAATTTAGGTGTGCGTCTTTAGCTTTCTTTAACAACGGTTGCAAAGATTGAAAAGTTCCTTGAAAAGGATCACCACTTAAATCCAAACCTTTGACAATGTTCGGATATTTTTGTTTTATTTCTTCAGCCAAAGTTACAATTTCTTCGGCTATTTCTGTCGGCTGACTGCGATCGATAGATATCAATAACTTAACTACGATATTATGCGCTTTCTGCGCACTTTCTATAGTTTCTACAAGTACTTTTAAGTAATCCCGACGCGACATATCAGCAAAAGATCTCGGCGTTGACCTTAATTCTAAATATATGACATTATCACGTGCAAAATCTCTTATAACTAATTCAGTGGCTAATTCTAAGCCCTTGCTACTGGCGGTTAGTTCATGAATGAAAGTAAATCTATGAAAACATTTCTTCAAATTATCAGTCTTATCGAATTCAATCAACTTTTTACTAAGCTCCAGAAATTTTGGCGTTTTGTCACCGTGTAATAACAGCCCAAGCTCGCGTATAGATGTTATGCACAGTGAACCATGTAAATGAGCATGTAACTCTATTTTAGGCAAATTTTGTAAAAAGGTTTCCATTTTTGTAATAAAACAATCTGCAATGAGCACCCTTTGCACGAAACAATTCCGAAAAGGAAAACGTATTAATGCTAAAAACGAATAAATAACTACTATGAAAAAGATGCCACATTGTCTATTTTCGGATTCGAACTTCAATCTTGCCGTATTTTACAAAGTTATTGAGGTAATTAACATTCAAGGAGCCGTCATTATCGGTTTCGAGTTAAAAACTTCCAAGTAGTGCACACAATGGACAGCCGCCCTACGATATTTTTTACATGGAAATGCAAACGAAACCATATTCTTTCAGAACGAAAAATGAAGAAATTAACGTAAATTGTCTGTGTCAAATTTATAAAAAATAATAAATAAAATAATCTTCTCCTTAAATTTTATGACACAAGAGTCTTTTTTGTATTAATTGATCCATAATTTAGGAATTACCATTTATCACTACTTGATAAAACAATTTGAGGAAGATATTTTAATTTTAAAATAAATGGCCTTGGTTGCTTGTTTTTCATTTCTTACAAAGTAATGCATAGTATAAACCAAAATTCTAAATTACACAATATATAAAAAAATGTAGTTTAGTGTAGGGCACACGTAAATTAAATAAATTACCTTAAAATTTAAGAGAAACGTCAATTTTTTTTTTCTTTCTGCTTTATTTGTATGTATGCATGAAAACATATATATTTTATCAATTCCCATATGGTTTTGTAAAAAGTCGGCAAAATTGGTGTCGCACCGGGAAAGTAGGAATAACGCTTCATTGTGTTGGCCCCCTTACGCCAATAGTGCGAACCTTTTCCGTTCAATTTGACACAAGTCAGTTGGTGTTAGACTAAAAAGTCTGGCTGTAAGACTCATACCCCAGCATATGATAGAAATATTGTGTTTTTGAATGAATTGTTTGACCGTAATCTCCTTCTATATAAACGTACTCCTGCTTGCAATGGCAGACTGCTAGATCTTTGCTTTGCCAATTTCCCAGAAATAGTTGTAAATCATTGTCCATCTTTTAGTTTACCTGAGGATCCCTATCATGCAGCAATTTGCGTTTCCTTGCATTACAGGCACTATGGCCCCTTGAATCGCTTTAAAAAAGAAAAGGAAGAAAGAAAAACAACTTTTCTCTTCTTAGCTCTTTTAGATATTCCTTTTCGATCGTCCCCCTTTCGCTTACTTGACTTGGTAAATACTTAAGCCATCTCTTTTTGAGAGAAAGCTTACGACCTGCTGCGACGGTTGCAATCTTAGTTCCGGCCTTTTTCATCTATTTAAAATCGCTCGACTTGGTTTATTAACACTAACCAAGCCACGTCTTTTTATGACATATCACACCGCGACGAGCCTCACACACTCGCAGTCAGGAAGGAGTTCAATATCTTTGAAGTTGTTTATAGCTAATATTAAATATAAATATAAAACAATAAAATGCTATGCTAATGATGAACTGGTTGGTCCTTAATACGTTCAAATGATAAATAAAAGTTCCCACTTGTGGCGCATCCTCATTGAAAGAAGTGACGTAGCCTTGTTGTTTATAATCGCTCCAAAGGAAAGGAAATAAAGCTTGTGAAGTGTTTAATTGCATTTTGGAATTTCTGATTAATTTGACGCCATTGGGTTTGTTTAAAACAATTCGACTTAGTGTCAATAGAAACCAGTCGATAATGCAAATGTTCTAATGAATAATCCTCAAATTTTCATTTAACAGAAGTTCAGGAAAAATTTTCACCACTTTAGTAATGTCGTATAAATAAAATGAAAGCAGTGTATAAATAAAATGAAAGAAGTGAGTGGTAGAAGTAACACAGTTCAACATTCATGTCGTCACTTGCTAATAAAGTGTGTACAAAATCGAGACAGCAACTTGGTCCTGCTTCTGTTGTTCATGGTGTTTCGCTTTGTTTCTTACAACAGCAGTATTTTCGCAGTTCTGGATTGCGTTTGTAACTGCAGTCTACTTCAGATCCGTATTTCTTTACTCGGGAGACATCTGACAATTTGTTTTTCGTAGATAGTGAATTAAGATTATGCGAGGCACTAGCCTCAAACAGCGAATGCTCTGGAGAAACTGCAATTTGCAACTGATAAAACACTTCATAACGTTCGCCTTTACTATTGAAATCGGGCACATAGCCATCAGCATCGCCGCTTTCTTCTTAAAGCTAGCAGATCCTTACGTGACCATAGCAATAAACTGAATCTTAGGATTATAAGCTATTATTCAAAAATCTTTCTACCTACGTGACCATCCGTCTCCTATTCGCGTAACTCGGTGATGGTTAGAAAGAAATGTGGAAAGAGGTAGACATATGGCGGCCGCGTAGTGAATGTGTTACCATCGGCAAGTGCTATGCGCAGCTGTTCATAAACAATTCGTTCGATTTGTCTTTTACAAGAACACCTCTAGCAGCCAGAGCGTGGAAATAGACTTTTTTCATTGTGTCTAATGCGGGTGTATTGCTGAAAGATCCATTTTGCGACCTATTTTGTTTAGCACTTTTATCAATGATTTGGTTGCTTGCAGCCACAGCCGTTATTTCGCCAACCAGTTCAGACTCTAATTCTTTGCTATTTGCTAAGAATTAGGCGAAACGTTTTCGGTGTTTGCCAAGTATTATTTCGATTTACGTACACTGGCCGAAAGCCTTAATAAAATAAATAATGTAAAGCCATAAAAAAATAAATAATTTGGTTAAAGTTGAGAGCCTGTTTGAATTTGGTTAAGCTTGAGAGACTGTTTTCTAAAGCCATATGTTTTTGCTTATATTTTGTTGTAGAACAATACGGTAACACGGTTTCCCATTGTACTACTACTTGGAAGTTTTTAACCCGAAACGTAAATGACTCCTCATTGTGTTAGCTACCTAATCGCTCATAAACTATGTATTTTCCTAGTGACGAGAATTGGGAAAATTTTTGCTTAAAGTTCTATCGAAAAAATTATACATTTTTTATTTTTGGGTAGCACTCAGATTTTAACAAAAAATAGTTTAAGTACACTGGACTAAGGTTACAATTAAACACTATTGCGAAAATTTCGGGAAAATATGTATTTGAAGAGTTTGACAGCACTTCCGTGCTTGCATATGTACAAAGGCAAGTGCAATTCTGCAAAAGTATCGACCAATGGCAACACCTTTAAATTTTTAAGATGGCGATATAACAAACGCGTCTTGTATAAATGCAATCACAACAAATTAAAATTATTAAAAATAAAAATTGGGTATAATTTAAACAACCTTGTGAAGGACGTAGTTCGATTAGGTTAATATAAATTACATATAAAAGTGTGCGTAAATCTTAAGTGAAAATGACTACTAATACGTATCGTGTCGGAGGTGAGAAAAATTTTCCTTTTTTTCCCTTCTGTCTTTTGTGTTGTAATTCACAGTCGGCTGATTGCCATTTTCCTTACTTTATTTCTGTGACGTCGAAGCGTCTTATATTGACGTCGCTGCTGCTGATCTTTCTATTGATGCTATCGGATTGAATTGTGTATATATATTGTTATTGTAAGGAATATCCTGATTCAGTTTTCTTTTCTATTTTTTATAGAAAATTAAGTTTTTTATCGTCCGAATCAATATAAAAACCGAGAGAAAGTTGTGCACATTCGACATGGGACGAATCCCTCCTATCTGCAGCCAAACACTATTTCGTTAATTAAGTATTGAAATGTTCCAAAATGTTCCAGATAAATTTCGAGTCGAAGTTTTTCTGGGAGCGGAAATCGAAATTTTACTCTTTTACGTGTATTGCTCATTTGCAATGTTAATTTGTGAAATTATTTAAACTTGCAACTTTATTTTCTACTCTTATTCACGCTGATCGAGAATAAATATAAACGTTTTGTCGTGTATCTCTCTATGTTGCAGGCGGGAACGATAATATAATTGTATCATTTTTTCGACAGTATACTGAAACGTTGCAGGATGGTTTAAAATTATAATTTTCGATTTTTACAATGTTGTAAATACTTCAGACTGAAGTATTTCATAGTTTGGAAAAAAGAAGATAATTCAAGAAGATAAAGACTAAACTAATTAGAATAGGTTTTTAATACATTTTGCTGATCAATAAGGAAATGGCTAATATATTTTCAAACATTTTTCTAACCGTTCTCAGTGGGTGTGTCTGCATAATGTTTAAATTCAAAAACTATATGACTAAAACAATACCGAGTGTTCGCTCTATTTAGTTTTATTAAGGAAGACTTTGAAAATTGCATTAAAATGTGCATGCTATATAAAAAGATGATCAGTTTCAATATTTTCTTAAAAATTGATTTCCTCCTACTGAAAACTAATTGAAAGGATCCAAATGCTCTTGTTGCGTAAACTTTCAAGTTTTCAGGCTATAATTTTTGGATAATTTTTCGCTATACGCAACATCAAACTTTAGAAGGAAAAGTTTATAATAAGCTTAGTTGATGTGAGTAAACTCTCAACTGGGCCAGCAATGAAGGAGTCTTCCAATAGACGATGTATACATTATAGAACAACATATGAAATATTTGATTACTTATTCAAAAAAGACGTAAGGTGATTTGACATATTGCCCACAAACCATTATAGCAAAGAAAAAGCAAATTAACCTTGCAATCATCCTATTGCTATATAGTTTTATTTTTTGGAAGTACTTGGAGACGCCCAATCCAGGTTTTTTGTAAAATAGGTCAGATCCAATCCATCATCCGTAGACTTTGTTCCATTGCTGGAATGCAACAAATTGCATCAAATTACTTCGAAAATTTAATTTCTAGGTTGGAACAAATGCATATACAGATGTATAGATTCAAATCAAAATCAATTAAGAAAATAAATCTGAACCTAAGTGGGAATATTTGGAATTATTCTTGAATAATACCAATGGTTTAGAATATTAAAAAAACGTTCGCCCGAACGCATGCACACATATTTACAAAATTAGAGAGATCGCGAAGAGATGAAACGAAAATACCAGAATTAGTATGGAGTGTTAGTATTAGTTAAAATAGTATGTCGTCTATTGTATCTTTTAAATATTTGCAGTTTTGCGATATGCGCATTAGGTATTACGTACTTTACCGGTGGAAATAGCTATTAATCTGGAAATCGTCTATTTTTGCCTTCCTTTTGCGGACCGAAATGTTATTCGTACATTGATGGATACAAATAGCAATCAGAGCGTACGATGTGGCTAGGATACTTAGTCAGAGTGCGTCGTGTTTAGGTGGCACCTCAAGCGAAAGCATTTTGATTCGGCAAGTTTATTTTTTCGTTTCTCTTATTTATTTCTTATATATTTAACTTCAAATGAATAAATTTTATTTGGTACTTATATCCCACGATGGTCCTCACGCACTACAAAATAAATAATAAATATTTAAGTCCACTCTTGATTTAGTTTAGTTGTTCGTTAACAATAAGTATTGCAGTCGTTTCCGACACAACAAACATGTAATAAGGACAACATATTTTATTCAACTTTTTTTTTTTTTTTTGGGTATATAAAAGAGAAATGGAGGACCTATATATCCAGTAATATTATAAGCTTTCAATATAAGTTCTAAAGAGAGGGAGAGAGAGTTCTAGAGCTTAAGGTTGATAACAGCAATAAAAATGATAACAGAGAAAATTGATTATGCAGATCACGTGATGATAATTATTGATTTATTGACGATTCAATGATGTTGATATCTCTTGATTAGTAGTTATTCAAGTTGTAATAGTCCATTGGACAAGACAAAAAGTTTACTTATAATCAAGATAACTTAAAAGGAGAAATTAGCGGTTTTAATAAAGCCAATTACCTGCTTAAGACGAGTTTTGTTGCGAGCTTGACAGATTGCATATAAGTTGTTATTGATACCGAAAATCAATTAGCTCCTATCTGTTGTCAGAAAAAACCACGAATCCTTTGACACCTGTAGATATGGTAAGATGAGCTGCTTTTCTGACGGCTAAAAGCTCTCGAAGACCTGTGCATCGTCTTAGTAGTTTGTTCTGAAAAGTCCGTGTTCTTTTGGCAAGGTTACAAGTAGTGGAGACCTAAGATCCCGTTTTTGAGCGGCCAAAAGATTTGTAAATTGTGAGGTTTTTCTTTGCCCAACTTCACTGTATCCATCGCTTTTAGATTTATCGTGAGTTCTTTCTTTGCCCAACTTGACTGTATCCATCGCTTTTAGATTTATCGTTCTAATTATTGATTCTTATTAATTAAAAAATTGATTGTTCCAGAACTATATGTTGAGACGTCACATAAGCAAAGCATTAAACAATTTTGCAATTTTGAATAATAGCTAGTTGAGAACTATTATAAGAAGTCTTAAATTCTATAGCAAACCTTTCATTGTGAAGTTGATCGTAGAAAAAACTTGGGGTCAATGTATTAATAATCTTATGAAGAAATATTAAGTTTCTGGTATTTAAGTAAGCAAGTAACGTCGTGTGGGAAATTACCGAAAAGGATTATATCCAGACATATCCGTGTTTGTTGTAGACAAATCTCGCACATTTATTCATTATTAATCGTAGTCTGCTCTTTAAAGCGTAGTTTAGGTCACCAAATATATAGCCACAGTATTTAATGGAATGAATTAACTAATTTTAATTGAGTCTGAGTTGGAAAAAATAATGACGTGGTGGATAGTTACCTTAAAACCTTATGTATCTGCAGGTGCATTTAGCATTTCATTTTGCTGTTAGTTCAGACTAAATATTGAAACTGGGGCATGCAGCAGCATCAATAAACTCGATGGCGGAGCTTGGCAATAAAGCTGGTGGTAGAGAAAACAGAATATATTTAGTAGGTAATGGTTTTGGTTGACTTTTAATATTCTGGACAAATGTGTTATACAATGCATCTTTTCTTGTCTGATGAATTAAATATTCTATTAGATGCGAGGAGTATATTTGCGCAACAGAGTCTTATAATTTAAACCTTTTTCAATTGAGGTAGCGATTCGATGACCTCCTATCTTGCGTGTCTTATCATGTCTTACTAAATTATATGTATCGATATAATGAAATTTATTATCAACTCCGGATTTAAACCAACTTTGCTTTTTACAAACAACATCAACCAAAAACACAGATAGTAAGGCAGCCCATGTAATCAATTTTAGGTTTGTTAAAATTTCACCTGTTAAGGATCCTATTGGGTCATTCCTTGGGTCGGCTCCATAATACTAATCCGGTTACTCTTCCACCTTCAAAAAACTAAATGTTTCTTCAGCCCCAGTAACTTTTTTTACTAAAATGTTAGGGGCCTAAACTCAAAAATTCGCTCCATTCTCCTTAATTCGTTGAGCACGGAGTTTTCCTGTTTGGCCTTTACTGAAAAGTGGTTAAAGCCGGATTTACATTCTTTCGAACTTTTTCATAATTCTTTCCAGGTTTTCAGAAAAGATCGATTGGATGCCACTGGTGGTCATGGTGTCTTAATTGCCATATTTGCTGCTGTCCTGTCCTATCCAACTGATTTTGCGCCTCCTCCCGACGTTGAATTTATTGCCATTTGGGCGAAAATTGCCAATAAACAGTTATACGTAACTTGCTCCTACATTCCCTCAAACGTGGGCATCACCATTTATAACAAACATGCTGCCTTCATTTGAGATGCGGCCGAAAAGTCTAAACCTACTGATATAGTTATAGGGTTGGAGGATTTCAGTTTGCCACAAGTCAGTTGGTGTTGGTGATAATTCTTCTTCTATGGTCCTCACTTCAACGTCTGATAGAGCTATAGTCTTTTTCAATGCATTTTTTGATCGTAATTTAATGCAATAGAACCGTACTCCTAATTGTAATGGCAGACTATCCCTATCATCCATCAATTTGCATTTCCTTTTATTACAGGCATGATGGTCCCTTGAACTACTCAAACGTGCCAAATTCAACTTCCTCCAATAAATATTATGATTTTAACAAAACTAATATTTTACTGCTTAAACCTCATCTTCCAAATTTTATGTTTGACTTTACCGCTGGAAATATTGAAACCTTACTATCGTCGTTCTATAATGTATCTGCATCCGTTCCGATTAAGCTACCTCGCCGTCGAGGCAGGTGCCCGCTCTTATCTGCACAGTAGATCATTCACGATTCTTAACTTCATCCCCTCGGATGAATTTCCTGTGACGTCTGGCGTCCTTCAAGGCGGCGACGTGGAGCCCCTTGTTTTTAATTTTTAAATTAATAATCTCCTCTCGGAGATGTTAAGCTGTTTTCTTCCTTTTTCGGATCGCAATCGCTTCAAACTGACGTAATAATTTGTTTACATGGCGCTCGTTAAATTTTATGAAACCAAATCTAAAAAAATGCAAGAAGCTTTCCTTCTTAAGAAGGAAGTCATTGAGCATTGACTCACACAAGTTGGAAACGTTTATCGACTGAGCTTTCTTTAAGTAAAGGTACTTCAAAGAGCTATAGATGTACTTAATTAGACCATTACTAGAGTATGCCTCGGTTGTGTGGTCTCCCCTCTATAGGTGTTACGCAAATTCAATTAAATCATTTGAAAACGAATTCTTGCTGTTGGTCCTTGAGAATTTGGGTAGGGACCCGCTAGTCTCTTTGCCTCCTTATGAAAATAGGTTGCTTCTGATATCCTTGCCGTCACTTGAGAAATGTAGATTTATTCTTGGTGTCTTCTTTTTAATTAAGTTAATTAATGGTATTATCAATTCTTCCACGTGTTTGGTGAGATAAGCTTTAATGTCCTTAACTTAACTTCATGTTCATTAAGCTGGGTCAATGTAAATAAAATTGAGCTCATTTAGAGTTGTTTGCAAAAACCTACATGATGTCTACCACTTAATCTCAATATTGGAGTCCATAAAGTCTATTAAAACTATTTTGCTTAATACGCGCGACTTGCCTATGTCCCATCGAAACTGACTTTAACCTTAATATCTAATTATGACTCAAAAATTATTTAGTGTTGTTTACCATGTCGGTTGCCAAGCTTTTGCATGTTTGCTATGGCTTAGGTGTTCACTTGCTATTTGGTTCTGTACTGGTTGTGAGTGCGACTCTGTGCTAGTTGTGTACATGCTTTTTTATTTCTTATTTATTTATAGATGCATTATTATTTAATGATAATTTTTTTCCTCCTTATTTCCCCTTAAATACTTTATACTAGTTTTTAACATTAATTAGTATAAGATTTGCTTCTAAGAGCCAATTGAGCTCGACTGTTAATTTAGTTTAGTTCATGTATGTAAGTAAACCAAAAAAATTACCTGTTTTAACAATCTGACTATTGATAATTTTCCAAACCACATTGTATTGCTTACGTGACAGTTATGATCAGTTGTCAACATCCAATAGATTTTTTAATTAATCAAAGTCAATCCACATAAGTCGGACAAGATTTGCCCAACGTCAAATAAAGTGATTTAACTCTGAACTAAGTCTGAACTTCGTCATTAGTTTTCATGCGATTTTTACATTTGACTACGGATTCACAATTACGTTTCGCGATCTTATGTCTACCGTGGCATTTCACATAAACTTCATAATTTTTGCTACATCTGTGACGCATTAACAACGTCAGCCCCGACATATGTCGTACACGTAATCTTACTTCTGCAAATAAATTTAAAATATATACGCCCTCGGTTTCTAGAATCAAACTATAATAATTTCTTCTATCATTTTCAATCTCCTATCTTTTGACAATTGCTAATTGAATGTCACTTAAGACAGTGTTTTGATAATGTAATTTTTCAATTAGCTCAACTTCAATTTGAAATTAATGTTTGCTACAAACGTTGGATTAATGACGTCTGACTGTAGAGCCTGGTTTGATTTTTGCTCAATTCGGCTTACCGTTACAATCGATCACAACGATCCCTTTGTTTTACATAAGGCGTTAGATATTTGTAATGATTTCGGATCAACTTTGTTTGTCAGATAGTCCGTAGCTCTTTTATTTTTTGCACCAGCTTTATTATCAAAAGCAAGCTGGGTTGGTTAACTGCTAGTACTTTAGCTACTTCGGAATAAAGACCCTTCGTATTTTAATCAAACTGACAAATGGAATGACTGAATTATTCAGTCTTCGACTCTTGTCACCAACGGACTTGCTTTGCATCATCTCAACTTTTAGCTTGTCTATAACTTCGTTATTTTGCTCTACAACTACTTTTATGGTGTCATTAATTGATATTTATTGTTTAACATTTTTATTAACTTTTTTGATGCCTAAGGCTTCCTGCGTATACGTTGTCGCTTCTAATTTTGGTCAATTCGATCTACAAACTCTTCTATAAGTTTTGCAATGTTTGACTCTTGCTTTTGCATTCGATTTTCGATTCGGGTAACATGATTTTATTTTTATTGATCACATTATTGATGTATTTTAAAACCATATCAATGTTATGTATACAGGTTGAAGGTTTGTCATTCATATAGCTTATAAGTTTGCTTCCATCCAACACCTTGACTGCATACGAGTCAACCCGAACATTGTGAGCTACAATTGCATACATTACCACAAACTTCATTACAGTATCGTCGTCACAATACTTTTATTCCGGCAGGTACATTTATATTTACGTTGGAGGGCCGGCTTAGGTATATTTATTTTGCTTAAATTTTGTTTATAAGAGAAAATGTAGTGAAATTTTGCATGTTAATACCGCGATTCTTATAAAAGAAAAAGTAATTTTTACATCTCTTGGTTGTTAAAGTCATCACTTTCAAGCAGTCTATACCTGTACTCTCGTGTTGAAACTGATAAAGGTTAAACTGCAAGTTTCACGCAATGACCATCTTTTGATTAATAATCGGTTTTACCTTCAATGGGGGCTCTACACCTAGCAGTGTAGTTGGTATCATTTTTAATCTAGAAACGTCAAATTCTCTTAATTTACCTGTCTTTAAAGAGATAAATGGATAGGGAATTTTAAAAATATTAATTTTTGTGTGGTTAGCATTGAAAACGTCCAATTTTCATTAACTTTGGATTGTTGAAGTTATGCTCCTTGCCGTTTTATAAAATAGTGTTTTGAAGTAATTTCCGCTTCGTCTAAGCTCGATATTGTTTGATTCACATGTCTGCAATACCTAGAAAAAAGCTTCGGAAGCCTTATAAAGTGTATATATCTTGATTCGTTTTAAAGTCTTGATCAATCTAGGCGTTTTAGTCTGTGGAATGTCTGTGTGCTGAAAAATTTAGTTTGTCGGCTTCATATATGGCAGCAACTTTGAAAGTGTTAATATTCAAAGTGGTATTTTTTATTGCGTGACAGAGGAAGTGTCCAAATGCTGACAAGGAAAATTTCCAATGCTTTAACAGTACTAACTGTCACCTGTTTCATTAGGGAAAATCGTTAACGCGCTTAAAATTAACTCGTATAAGTTTTATACATCTCTTTATACAACGCCTTAGCGACTTAATTTAACTGCAAATTTTGAGCTCGACGTAGAAAAAACGGAGCATATTGTAAATAAATCCATTTAAAATTGCTTAGAAATATTTTTGCGGAAGTACGGTGCAAAGACAACACAGGCCGGGGGATTAAGACGCCTAAAATTAGCAGAAAGTCGTCAATCTTCTATATCTTTCTTATAGAGATTCAGCGAATATAACTTTATTACTTGTTATATATAAAAACAAGTGTTGGACGAAAGCCTAGCAGGGCATTGCATTCTGTTCTGTTCTTAACTGAAAAATATTTCTATTTCTATATTTCCTTTTTTTAGCACAGGAAATTAAAAGTTTGAGTAACCTGAACCATTATTGATTAACTCGATCCAAATGATGTTAAAAAATTTAAATAAAATGTATTGTTTTTTTTAAAAAGTTGGTGATTAAATTAAATACAAAGATGAAATAATCTGAAACATCTTTTCAATGTCTGAATTGGTACGCTGCTTAATAAAATAGAAGCATTTGAAATTTAAATATTATAGCCAGAACTATGCTATCGAAAGTAGTGCTTCAAATGTACAACAAAACAATACAATACAGGCGAAAAATCGTCAAAGTTTATGCAGGCTGGTACTTAAGAGTCTTCATTTCTTAAGAGTACTTATTTCTTAAGAATACTTCTTTCTGAAATACAGACAAAAAAAATCGTTTTGATCGATTATTTGCTAAAACGGATGAAATTCTTAATAAAAATTAAAAACATTTGCGTATTTTTCATGATGATTTGGAGAGCAAAAAATGGATGACTACAATTAAGCAATTGGTTTTTCAGATTATGTTTACGTGGAGACGTCCCCAAACAGTCCTTATTTAATAAGGCGAATTGAGGAGCTAAATAAAAATCAATCTGGCAATGTAGAAGCAAAAGTGATGTGCTTTTACAGAAGGCGTGATCTTCCAAATCCTCTGGTTCAATTAGCAGATAAGCACCAACGTAAGTACTAGCTAGCGATTAAAGAGTATGTATTGGGATACTATGTAACACTAATAATAAAGAAGTTTTCAACTTATCGGCTAACATTTAATAATTTGTTTTTAGGAGATTTGATTTTATTCGCGAGCGCCAATCATGCTTGCTTGCTCACTTGCAAACTACAGTAAAAAAGTAGAGAACAATTTTTTAGCGGGCTTATATTCAATTTTTTCAGGTTTAATAATTTCCAATTTTTGTCGTTTTCAGTAAAAAATTTGTTATGTAAAGTGAGAAAATTTTTCATTCAAAATATTTGGCGTCACATATTAAATTGGACGCAGTCGCGCGTCATTCTCACGTCAATAATTGTGACTTTTAAAATATAATAGAATAAATGATTTCGAAATTAAAATTAGCAATGTTTTTTCTATGATCAGCCATTCAGGGGATGTCCCCTATAGGTGCAGGCACGTTAGTGATCGGGAAGTGTTATAGGCAGACTGTGATGAAGAACGGGGGTAGTGTTTGCGAAAGTTTGATTTGAAAATGAAAACATCAGCTACGGCAAGAAACTTTGCTTCTGGTAGGTTGTGCCAAAGTCGGGCGGTACGATTAAAAAAGGGCGTGCCGCGATAGTCTGTTATGTGATATACGGGAAAATATTTTTCTGACTTTAAAGAAAATTTAGACAGTCTAGTTAAATCGTACTACTCATATACAGTGAGTGACGAAGGTTTTACGTAGGTTCCTGCCTATGTGGCTTAACACTACGGCGCCAATGACACACGGGTTAATAAAGCGTAACCCACGCCCCCCAGTGAGTTGGACAATCCCTATAAGCTAGAGGTCCAAACTACAATGGAGTCCAGATTGTTTATTGCGTATGGCACAATAAACCCACTCTGGTAAGTTGTGAGGCCCACCCAATCCTCGATTATTCCGCAAGAAAATGTGAAAACCACAGCCACCACGAATACTCCCCGAAGGACCGTACCCAAGCAGTCAGGGATCACACATTGATTAAGTGCTGCGTTCAAAAGGGGTTTGTTATGCTTCCACCTAGGTTTCCACAAACGAGTTGCAGTAAATCAATGTTATATCTATGCACTTTCCAGCGTACTTTAAATGGTGCATTTATTCAAATTTTAGGCAAAAGGGTTAAAAAGCCTCCGTCAAAATCCCTTTTACATCATTTCATTTGTAATTTGTCCACCCTGTATGCTTCCACCTAGGTTTTCACAAACAAGTTGCAGTAAATCAATGTTATATCTATGCACCTTCCAGCGTACTTTAATGGTGCGTTTGTTCAAATTTAATTGTGAGCGGGTTCCTGACCCCCGTGGAGCTTAAAGTTAGTCTACAAAGCCTTTAGCATTACTTTGCGCAATATAGTAGAATATAATCGCTCTTGCCTTTGGATCAATCATACAATCCCGGCTAGCCAGAACCGGACTACCCTTCTTCAAGATATTTAAGCTTTGGGCGTTACATCTGACATGGCCGGCGTAACCATGCTCTCACTAATTACTATCTCAACGTATTTTACGTAACCAGTTACCAGCTGGTTTGGTTAGTATTTCTTTCATAGCATTTAGCTTTATGAGGAAAGAATTCATCTTCCAGTGAGCCTCTCCACCATCTTTCAGAAAACTCGTCGCCGAATTATAAGTAGTCCAAGCCTTAAACTTTTCTTTGCCGGTCAAGACCGTTTTCCAGGGGTTCGCACGAGGAGGTGAGAGTTTCAGCACATCTATGCTCCCCCTATACACTGTTTTAAGTCTGAATATAATTTTCTTAGATATTAATCCGATGAGTTTTGAAAGCCTTAACCCCTATGAACCTGCTTTCTTTAGCCAGATTTATGGAAATTTTCCCTATTTCCTTTACTTTTCACTTATTTCATCTGGTTTTAGTATCTTATCTGATTTTCTGATCTGATTTTAGTATACAGATTCTTATTATAAAATGCATGAAAGTTTTTGTACAATTACAGACTTTAGACTGAGCCGTACGGTTTCACTCTTCAATTCTTAGTAACAAATGTTTGCACAAATGCATACGCTTTCAAACATTTCAGTCTATTGGCGTAAGTGAGGTGGACAAGACGTTCAATATCAGACACTTATGCTAAGTGTGGATGCGAAACATCTCCAAATAATTTATATTTTATATTTGCTTACTAGCAAATTTTTTTCGAGGGAATTCATACAGTAGTATAGTTAGTTTGTGAAGCTCTTTCATATGTTTAAATTCAAATTTTATTGCACCCAAATTAAAGGAGCCGTTAAAGATAGGTATATGCTTAGAAACTGACTACTAATCCACCAATTAAACAATGGCCACTAATCCTTTCAACGCACTCACTATTTTTTGATATGATATCGGAAACCAATTCCTTGTTTTTCAACGTTAATTTCCGACTAACTAAGAATCATATTAAATTTAATGTGCCGTAGTTCTTATGGGTTTATATTATTTGTAGCGTTGTACATGTGTATCCTTCATCGTACGTAGAAATTATTTCTTCCGATCTATCTCAAGTTTTTAAGAAAAAAGATTTGCTTTTCTTATCTTATTGTGAATATATGACTTTTTATATTTAGCTTTCATTATACAAGATTCGTTTAGTACGTTTCATCTAACTCTGCATAAAGTTGAACATATTAATTTTTTTAAAATCATATTCCGGAAATATATTTTGTTGGGTCTTTTAATACATACCAGCGAATTTTCAGTTATTAATTTGCTGAATAACAGAAAAGTAGTTGGGTTTTTGATCATTGAACAAATAGTTGTTGTGTAGGTGATCAAATAAACTTTTATTTTTAATTTGTAGTAAAAATTAATGGTAGCACGTAAATGACCGTACGATCTCTTATATATTAGGGGGACTCATAAGTAATCAATTATTTTGCATTCATAGACAAAATGTTTTTTTGAAATGACATTTTTATTTTTTAAGCCTTTATGTAAACACCGTCGTTTGCGATGACTTGTTGCCATCGTTCCTGCAAAAGTTCAACCCCACTCTTGAAAAAGTGGGGTGGGCGTGACTTAAAATATAACTCAAGGTGCGTTTGGGCATCGGATAAGAAATTAAAATTTTTATTTCGTGACGAATGCTCCAGTGACCTGAGCAGATGGTAGTCCGACGGTGCTAGGTCTGGCGAGCATGTAGGGTGCGGTAGAAGTTCCCAGCTTAACTGCTTAATTTTCTCTTGAACAGTCTTCGCTGCATGAGGACGGGCATTATCTTGTTAGAGTATCATACCCTTTGTGTTTACTAACGCTGCTCTTTTTTCTATGAGTGCGGACTGTAACCGTTGTAATTGTTGACAGTACAGGTCAGCAGTAACTGTCTCCGCAGGTTTCAATAATTCGTAATGCACTATACCGGAACAATCCCACCAAATACACAACAACACCTTCCTCAGGGATAGGGTTGGTTTAGGGGTTTGAAGAAGTCTCTCGTTTGCAGACAACCGCTTTATGTTATCATAAAGGATCCACTTTTCATCTCCAGTTACGATCCTAGACAAAAAAGGACCTCTGCTTAGTCTGATGAGCATGGAATTACAAATTGTTCGCCGAAGATCTTTATTGGCCTCAGACAACAGGTGTGGAATCCATTTGCCTTGTCTATGTACCTTGCCAATTTCTTTTAAATGCGTTTGTACGGTGGACCAAGTAGACCCAAGGCTTCTTGATAGTTCCTTGGATCGGACTGCACTAGATTTTAAGGCGTCATTATCGAATTGACCTGGGCGTCCAGTTCGATGCTTATCTGACAGGTCATAATCACTTGCAGCAAATCTTCTGAACCAACGTTGACACTTGTTGACCTTCAACACATCTTCATAAATGTCGCAAATTTTGCTTGTTGTTTCCGTGGCACTTAAAATGGAAAAGTACATAATTACGAATATGGCTCTCAGAAAGTACAAAGTCCGCCATTTTATTACAGGGCTACAAAAAAAAATTTATATTGTTGGGAATAAATTACTAACAAACTGGTTGAAGAATAACACTAAAAAAAGTATGCTTACACTTGTCTGGTTGCCGCAGGACTAATGAGAAATGGTATCTTGCGAAAATAATTGATTAGTTATGGGTCCCCCTAATAGAAGATCAATCCTGGAGCAGCAAGTTTTGTCACTTTACCCCATAAATCTGCACTTATTTCACCAATAGCACGAATAATCTTGGCGAATAAAGCCATTAAGAGCTCGTGGTTTGTTGGGGTAAGCCAATGTTTTTCCCCCATTAAAAACCCAAAAATAAAAAGTCCAATAGAGATATATGTCGCGTTATATTTGTGGCAAGCCCGCATAGACATTTTTGGAAATTAAACAATTGTTGAACGTTTCTCTCTCGAAATGCATGTTGTACCGTTGCGTTATACCTCCATAACGTCCAAGTCAAAATAGTTTCATTTCAGCTAAATTTGCACGAAACGCAACCGTGATATCATTGCGTTCGTAATAAGCTTCAACAATTTCTGTACGCTCTACAACTACGTGCGTGTTGTATTCCACAAATAATGAGAAAGCACAAATAAGATATTGAAAAAAAATTAGATCCAAATCTCAGCCAGAAGTGTTTTATTTATGCTTATTTTTGGTATCCTATACTAAACGGACTCAATTTGACAGCTAGTGAAAGTGCAAGACAAAATTCCCGGACGGGATTTAGCATATACACTTGCAAGAAAAAGTATTTCCTATCCTTGCAACTGAAAACTTCACAAAGCCAATGAAATAAAGCACCAAAGACAGGGTATTTTTGTTGAGAATTCATTAAGTCATGTATTTTCATTTTTAATAAAAAAGTTGTGGTTTTTTATTAACATATTGCTTACATATAAAATAAATAAAAATAAGTGAAAAAATTGACCAGAAAAAATATTCGTACACATTAAACAATTTTTTGATTTATGCTATACATTGAAGTTTTATAAACTTGGTTTATACATGGGATAGCTAGTGGGCTATCCCTTACGTTTAAGGATCGGAGAGTCGGCTGGACATTGATTTTACCAGTTTAATAGTTTCTTCCCCGCTTATTTTGGCTCATTCTTCCATAATAACATTTTTAAGCATTTCCTTGGATGTTATTGTAATTTGGCGTATCTTACGCTCCAACGAATCTCACAAATGCTCTCTAGGGTTTAGATCTGGCGATTAAGGAGGCGAATTAAGCTGATGCTTCGTACGGTACAACAATCACAACTTCACATTTAGTGCCGTGTACTTGGGGTCGTCGTCTTGCTAAAACCAAAAGTCGTCTCCAAGACCAAGTTGCTCCACATTTTGAGCCAAATTTTGGTTCGAAATATTGATATAGTCATATTGATCCATGATAGACTCTGCAAATGCCAATTTTCCGACGCCTTTGGCAGACATGTTGTTGTTTTTCTTTTATGCCAAATATGCTAAACTTGCTTTCCTTTGAAAATAAGGCACGTTCCCAAAATTCTGGTGGCATTTTTACATACTTATTTGGGAATTCCATTCACTGCTTTCGATTGGTTTTCGATATTTAAAGCTTTCTGCGGACTACACGACCATGATAATCGGCCTTCTTTAATATTTTGCGAACTTTGTCTTGATGGATATCTTTGTCAAACGATTCTTTACCATTTTCGATGCAGTTATTCTGGGATTTTGTTTCACCGACGCCAGGACGCTTCGTCTGTCAACTTCGGGGGTCGTTCACTTCGAGGCTGCGACAGTATGGAACCGGTGAATTTAAAATTTTTGCTCCGATGAATGACTTCTGCCAATAGTATTTGCGATTTCACGCAGAGTTTTCTGCTCATTGTGCAATTTTAGTATTATTTCTCTCTCATTAACGTCAATTTCGTTTACTTTGGGACGTATTCCTAATCTTATCTTTATAGTTCACAGCTATTAACATAGACTAATTTTTTTAACGCGTTTTAGTTGTATTTCACTTTTTACACAGTTTTATGTACCACAATGCGCGTGGGATTCCCTGAAATAAGCTTCTACCAATACTTTTTCTGATGACAAAACGCGGGTACTTAGGATGTCAGCATTGTAAAAAAAATGTAATATAAGCGCAAAGTTCGGGACACATGCTAAAAATTGAGTAAATTGAACAACAAATCGGTGGTATTAAGTTGGCAAGTAAAAAACCGTTTTTAGAGTTTTCTGTAGGGCCTCTAAAATTAAATAAGCATGTGTACGAATACTTTTTTTGGTAAGTGCAACTATTGAGAAGTTGGTACATAACTGTTATTTTTCTTCCAGGCTTTTGCATGAGTCCAATACTTTTCAACTCGTACATGCTACCGTTTCGCAAGTTAGAGGGCAGCAACACATGTATTTTTCAATACCCTTTATGGTTTTATGATAATATACCATTCCAAGAGAAATACAGAAATTACCAATAATCTAGTACATTAAATTTCTGCCGTTATTAAAATGCTAAGATTTAAATCTTTTCTCCTACCCTGCAAAAGATGAAACTTTAGATATAGGAACAGGACCTAGAGAACTTGTCACAACGGCAATAGAATGCCTCTTGTACAAGTATGTTCTCTTAAACTGCTTGCAGGAGATATATCCAATTGCAATTAACACTAAATATCTGTCAGAGGGGTCTTTTTCCTCAAGTCAGTCTGATATTTTATAAAAACTTTATTCGATCCAAAATTCAAATACGCACGTCTCACAATCTCGCACGCCCCAAGTTACAGGTGCAGGCTATCTCGCAAAAAAAAAATTACGGTAGATTCGAGTTTTATAGGAGCAGGTGTCACATTTTCCCACAATGTGGCAGTGTAGGGTAATAACCTTTACATTAAATGTTTTACGAACTAGCTGTGCTTTTGAGGAAAATTAAAATAATCGGTTTTATTTAGTTTTCTAAGTGACCGCTTTCCTCAATTTAATTATTTCCTTCAATTTGACGAGATAAACTAACCTTGTTAAAAAAAAAATTAAACAAGTAAACCTTATTACATATCTTTTGGTATAACAACCCACAACAACAACGTATCTTTGGTACAATAATCGTTTTTCAAAGCTACTCCTTCTTCCAAAATACATCAGATCTAAATCCGTTTTAAGGCCCAGAATGTGAAGATTGTCCTATGTCAAACATGCAGTCTGTAGAAGACCCTGCCAATAAGATAACAGAGCTCGCCAAGCCAACTCAGGATAAAAAAAAATTTTAGTAGTCGTCATACATTTTCGACAGATTACATGCTTTATATAATACATTTTAAAGCTGGAAATTTTAATACTATCAAAATTGTAGTCTCAGTAGTTCTAATGTTGTATAATCCACCTAACAGAACACTGACGTCATGTGGTGAATTTCAAAAAAGGAATTTGAACTAAGGCCGTACGTTTAGTTTGAAATCATCAAAGTGGATTTTCACACATATATAAAATTACTATATAACCCGCTTAAGTTGAATACTACATTCTCTCCAGTTTTTTGTATGTATATTTCTGATGCTAATAAATGCATTTATGACATTTTCCAACATTGTTTAGTGGCAGCCGCAGAAGACTCACCTCTGGCAATGAAACTGAAAAGAACATGGCTTAGAACACCAGTAGGAGAAGAGCAAGCCGCTCAAGCAGTACTAGATCCTTCCATAGGTATCAACAAACAAATATATATATTTAGAACAAACGAATAATTAAAATTTTATTGCTTTCTATAATTATGCAAATTTTACTTTTCAATCAAAAGAAATATTATATTCGCCACTACACTACCCTTTATATAAAAACATTTTTTGTTCAGACTAACTGTACGAAATATAAAACGTCAAATGCTTTGGAAAAATCATTTTAAAAACAAGATTAGAAAACCTGAAATGGTATACTCCCAAGTGTCAGTATTTACAAGACAAAATTTGTTAACATGCCGGGCGCTTAATTAGTTTGAGACTATCGGAATTGTCCTTCCGGGATTATGTATATAAAGCCCAAGAAATCTGCGACGCACATTTGACATTTGACCTGGGCGGCTTTTTCATTACTTTTTAACGCTTCTGTTGCGAGCATGGTCCTTCAAGAGGAAGTATCGCTTCCAATTCCGTGCTATTTGTTAACTGTCAACATACAATTGCCATTGTGATGGCAATTAACATGCAAACACGAGGAAGTTTTTGAAGTAAACGTGCTAGTTATGTGCGCGAAATGCATGTACAAGATCTTGGTTTTTTATACAAAACTATGCTGAGTGACTTACTCTGTCGGAATGCCTAAATAAGCAAAATACTTGGATGTGTGGCTTAAAAATTTAAGGCGAAATGATCAAACAAGCGCTACAACTACAATGGCCAATAGTTTGGCAAGTTCTTGTGCTTTGTAATTGGCTCAATTTTCTAGTATTCTGATTAAATGTTACAAACAATAAACGCGTTGCCGAATGACATTGATTGACTTATTCCGACATATATTCTGCAGGGCGACACCGCTTGAGGCTGTTGCGGTATGACACCTTCTGTTAAAGGACGTCAAATACATAATAATATGTATTTATTTTATAAGTGAATAAAATTATTAAACTAGTTATGACATTACAATAAAATTATATTGTGACCAGTGTAAAAAAAAGATGTAGTGGTGCATATTAAAAATTTGGCTTAAGCCGAATAAATTTCTGATTTTCACTTTTTGTGTTAATTATCAACTGCATCTGCCGCACACGGCGAAACAATTGTAAATTTGGTTTTATTGGTTTGGTTGCTTGCTTATACCCGCTACTTGATTTTAAAATAGTGCTCCAAGATACTTCAAAAATGATATTAGTCAGGTGGCGAGTATTCTAATCCAGCACAAGCCGAATAAAGCTTAATTACCTCTTTTAATTCTGTAAAAGCAAATTTATTTAAATTATACAATTAATTTAAATTTTTAGAATTTTCGCATTTGTTCTAATCAAAAGATACGTAATAATTTGAGAATTGTTTGCATTTCTAGCTGCATTAGATGATGAACGCACAAGTCCTGTAAATATTACCATAGCCGAAAAATTAGCAGGTGGTAACAATACGGCATTATCTGCAGATAAGGGAGAACATTTAACGGCTAAACAACGTTATCAGATTAAGCATCGTGAATTGTTCTTATCTCGTCAAGTTGAATCCATACCCGCCACTCAAATACGAGGCAAATGTTCAGTGACATTATTAAACGAAACCGAATCACTGCAAAGTTACCTCAATAAAGACGTGAGTCGTAAATTTCAAACAAATACAATCTCTTTATTGTACAAGTGTTTCTCCCAAAATTTATTGAATAATAAGAACCCAATATAATGAAGAAATAAATATGAGAAGTTTATATACATATACTTAAGTGAATAATAAGAACCCAATATAATGAAGAAATAGATATGAGAAGTTTATATACATATGCTTAAGTGTAATTTAAAGCACTAAAACAGTATTCAACTGCTTTTTAGGATACGTTTTTCTATTGTTTGGTATTTGACCCAACGCAAAAAACCTTATTGGCTGACAAAGGTGAAATACGTGTGGGAAGTCGCTATCAAAGTGAAATACCACCTAAACTTAAAGACTTCGTCATCGATGAGCGAAAGCTGGAAGATTTGGAAACATTGGTGTGGACTTCAAATCATGGTTTAACAGATCGTAAAATCGATCAATTTCTGGTTGTATCACGTTCCATTGGTACGTTCGCGAGAGCACTCGACTGTAGCAGTTCTGTGAAGCAGCCATCACTGCACATGTCAGCGGCGGCTGCAAGTCGCGATATCACGTTGGTAAGTTCCAAAACATATTTATCCAATATTGGTAAAAAAAAAAGCTTTCTTTTTTGCTGTTTTTAAAATGCTGCAGTTTCATGCGATGGATACTTTGCATAAACACAATTATTCCATTGAGGGAGCCATGTGTTCCTTAGTTCCCTCCACTGGTCCAGTGCTCTGTCGTGATGAAATCGAGGACTGGAGCGCTTCTGAAGCCAATCTTTTTGAAGAAGCATTAGATAAATATGGCAAGGACTTTAACGACATACGACAAGATTTTGTAAGTAGAAACTATGTGCAAGTACAGGGAGCTCGCTTTCTCACTATTATTGGCTAAAACAACTTGTTCTAGCTGCCTTGGAAGACCCTGAAGCAAATAATTGAATATTATTATATGTGGAAGACGACGGATCGTTATGTGCAGCAAAAGCGCGTTAAGGCTGTGGAAGCTGAACTTAAACTTAAACAAGTATATGTACCCCAATATAACATCACAAAAAGTGGCACGAGTTCAAAGGGTGCAAGTATTTATAATGGTACAACGAACAATGCTGTGGATGTCGTCAATATGGGCAAACCTTGCGAATCTTGTTCATCAGTTAAATCTACGCAGGTAAACCAAGTCACCGACGTTTGCTTCTTTCAAGTCAATTGTCCCACTTACGATTATTTTATTCAGTGGTTTCCCTGGTCTAACGGTCATTTATTAGGGCGTTTGTGCCAAACTTGTTGGGACTATTGGAAAAAATACGCTGGACTTAAGAACGGCAACAAACAAGAGATGAGTCAAACGGACGAGTCTAAAAGGAAACTCGGAGACGACGATGAAAAAGTTAGTGATTTATCTAGCAGACAGTTACACAAGTACGTAAGTATTTATCTAGAAGTCCACTCTACTAAAATTCTATTTCACGTTTGCAGATGCTCAATTGTCAATTGCGGCAAAGAATTTAAACTAAAAACTCATTTGGCAAGACATTACACGCAAACTCACGGTATAGCTATTAGTTCGGGTTCACCCAGGCCAATAATGAAAACCCGTACAGCATTTTATCTACAAACGAATCCTATGACGAGATTAGCACGTATAATTTGTAGAAATCTTATAAAACCTAAGAAAGCTGCTAGACAAACATCATATGCAATCAATACGCAATTGATAAAGCAGGAATGTATGATAGTTTCTTTATAAAAATTCTTAATTTTCGATCTGTGTATTCACTTGACACTCGCTTCATTTCAGTTAATGCTCGCGTTACTGTCAGGTCTGGAGCTGAGATTAAAAAGTTACTGTTACTTAAAAAAAAAGAACGGGGCAGTGTAACGAAAATTGCAAATAGGCTCGGCTCACCAGGTATAGGACCTCATGAATGGTTGATACTCACACCGAAAGATAAATTGCCAAAACCTGATGTGGTTTCATTTCCTAAACCACCAAAAGCTTCTGATGGCAGCCTAGTTTACGATCGTGTACCGAATAAAATAATAGAGCTCGAGAAAGATTTAACAATTATACCATCAACAGCACCATCTTCATTAAGGAAGAGAGTTCACGAAGAAGCACAACTTAATGGTACTGAAGGTACCTGTCACAAAATTCTGATGTATATTTTCGAATAATATATCTTTTTGTCTTTAAAGTTACAATAATACCTACTGGGCCACCAACGAAGCGCCCCAATAAAGATCCGATGCCTTCACATTGTCCGAGCCCTGAGCAGTTTGCCGCTATAATGGCTGCCTCCGGTCAACCGTTGCCCCGTCATCATGTACGTTAACTCGATATTTTTAATTGAAAACATATTTTATTTCGTCATTTAACAGTTGAACGGTAAACCGAAAATTGCCCAAATGGCGCGAACAGGTAATGGTCGCAAACAAGTTATTAGCTGGATGGATGCTCCTGACGATGTGTATTTTCGGGCGACAGAAGCAAGCAAGTAAGTTACAGTCATAAGATCAGTAATAAGTACCGAGTCTCGCGTACACAGTCATGCATGCTATTTTCAAGCAGGAAAAATTTGTGTTTTTGCATATATATGATCAAAAACAAAATCATTTATAGTGCTTTTTGCAAATAATAGATACATTAAAATAGGTACATTAAAAAATTCCCTAAAAGACTACTTTTGCCGCCTTGGATATAAAAGCATTCAAAAATTTTAAATTAATACCTACAGATAAATTGATATTAGAAAAACTATTTGTTTTGCAGGAAAGCACGAAAAATCCTTTTGCCTATAGTTTTAAAACGCGCGGCTCGAAAGCCATGGCGTAATATTGCTATTCCTAAACCAATAGTAACGAGCAGGCCAATGGAATCGCAAGTTGTTATATTAGACTGACCGTCATCAGCTACTCCATTGTCTCAATTCGCATCTACATCATTATCATCATCAATGATTGCTGAAAAACGGCACGTGCAGAGTCAAAATAAATTTCAACATCAACAATATCAGTGTCCTCATCTGCCACAGTCATATCCCAATACACATCAACAATCTCCACTTAAGCAAACTCCTCCACCCTTTCCCTACACGATGGATGCTTTGTTAAACTAAAAAATTTAAAAACAATATGTATTTCAATTCATTATTTGAATAACATCCAAATGCTTGTACATACTTATACACACTTATACTTGTTTACAATAATGTAATAGATTGCTTAAAAAAGTTAGGATTGAGAAGAAATATTTAAGCAAAATATTGAAAACAACGATGACTTAATTATGTAATTAAAACAAAAAGAAGAAAACCAAAAGAAAAGAGGAACAACAGACAACTGACTATAGCAGTTTTTCTTCCAAATAGAAAGCGCAAAGTTTGACTGAAAGGAGCCTCCCAAGTTTATCTGCAATTCTCAAGATAAATTAAGAATATGAAATGCAATAATTCAAGTTTGGTATATATATATTACTTTTCTTTTTAAAAAACAATTTGTAAAATGTAGTTCTAGTATACGTTAATTTATTTAGAATCTTAAGAGAGAAACATTCTTTTTAATTCAAACTTTTTTAGGCTAAATAATATAAACAACAATATACAAATGTAATTTCTTTTTTAGATGTCGTTCAGATAATTTAATTTTCGCTGTTTAAAGCGCTAAAGTAACACATTTGATGTACTTGCTGCAAGTTGCGTGACATTTTTGATCAGTATATGTAACGAAAAGCCAAGTTTCATATGATTAAAAGTTTAACACACAAATAAGATAATCCAGTAAATGCTCCAAGAGTGAAAAAATGCGCCACGATGTTCACAGAGAAATCGTTTTGAAAACCTAGCATCATATTAGTACATAGTTTCTTGTCTTCTTGTCTTCTGGTTGTGCATTGCCTCTCGCCCGTGTTAGCGGAAAAGACGAAATGTTAGGCTTGAACATCTGCTCGTCTGTAACGTTAAGGAGCAAATCGAAGACGTACTTTTTGCCAACATGCCTACATGCTTACATTTTCTCTTCTTCTGGTTTTGTCTGAGAATTTTTCCTACTCAAGTCTTAAGTACATCTTACAGTTCAACAATGTGTTTTTGCTCAGCTCACATTATTTGTCTAACTTTAATCGTTAACTCCTAAAATGTGCATTCAATAAGCAATTTTCCAATCTTTTAACCGTCGACACAGTTTTATCGTCTTTCCCTTGTTTCCATAATTTTCAATCTACAATCGTCTGGGGGCAATAAAGAATTGAAATATACTAAGAAGAGGAAAATTTAATTGAAAGTAAGTAAGAAGTAAGATCAATTCATAATTTTGTTAGCTAACCCTGTAGGAGACTTAATAAAGATAAATCGAACTCTTGAACTCGAGTAATGAGAAACAAGTAAGAACATTATAGTCGGCCAAGGACGACCGTCATGCGTTCAACACCACCTCGCCTTATATAGCTATTTGCTCTTTTGGTTATAATGCACAAAAAATTGCGCATTATTTTTCTGCCAAGTCATACTTTTCATGAAAGCCCGCAATATTGGAGGATGCCCAAAACATCACATAACGTGATCCAATCTAATTTACTTCGTTCACATTTTGATTATTTTTCAGTCTTTGTCACAGAACACTACAAATTAGACTTTTTCTCCACATAAAGGTTTGCTTTTGAACAACCGCTATATTTATGTGTTAGAGTGTATATGAATTTTCTATTTTCTTTGCATATTTCTATTTTTGCTGAATTGCTACTGCCGGCCAATTTTCATCATAAAATTGAAAAATTAAAACCTTTTTCTGATGGGCTTGCTATTCACAAGAAATCCTATATGGAGAGGCGTCCAAGAGATAGGTTCATGTATATCACATATATATATATATATATATATATACATATGATTTCTGACAGGGACATTTTTAATTGTGTAGTTATGTTGGTCATTTGCCTTCTTTTCATGGCAGTAACTAAAGCGGCAATATATAGATTATTGAAAACTATAAAGGAATCCCAAAGCTTCTTCTTCCAGTCGATGGATGGATGTTAACAACACTTTTTCGCGTGAAGGACGTTTCCATTCTTTTACGTTATCAAGTTAGTCATGCGCCGCATTTAATTGTTGATGATATTTTTCGAAGCAATCGAACTCTTTACAACATTCTCTGCAAATTCTCCAAATTAGGTCTTATCATTTGAATCCCTGAAAGAACGTTATATGAACGTTATATCATTTGAATGCCTGAAAGAACGTTATATGAACTCGGCTTCGTTTACACCTTAGCTAGATTGTACCTCACTGACAAAATATAAATACTTGGAACATTTCTGGTTTTCACTGTGGTTAGAAAACACCATCGCCGTTGTTGGTCAACCTCTAGTTAAGTCCGTTTCGTTATAGCTCAACAAGTTATGTACAATTCATTTCTCTGTCCGTTTTGTTGCTTAAAATCAAATTTTTCTTCAAATTGTCTCCTTTTAGCTGAAATCGGGGAGACGGCCTCACTTACACAAAATCCTAATCCTTATGGAAAAAGTTTAAAAATATTGAAAAACATAGTTTGCACTACCTTCGTGTTCTAAATTAAGATTTTATTAGAATAAATCGCAAACACCTGTTAACGCTTTCTGTCGAACGAAGATGGATGGGAAGAAGAAGACAGTGCGAGCAATTATTAAAAACATTTGAAATTTCATTGTGTTCAGAAATATCAACTACTTTTCTCTACTTTATTCCATGTTTTAAATGCGTCGCATAGGACCCAAAGTTCCAGCTTCTACTGCGGATAATGTTCGAGCGTGTTGTGTAATAACATTATACGCATTAGACGATGCAGAAGCCGATCATTCGGCTCCTTCGAATTCAGTTCACAGAAAAGTGCGGTTTGCAGGGAAAGTATTAAAAGCCTGAAAAATTTGCTAAAATATCTAAAAAAATAAATAAATTTATTGTTCGCAACTTTGCTATCGAATATTTCTTAAACATAGAGTAATTTTCTTACATTGATGAACCGGCCAAACCGTAATTTTCCTGATAAACAAAGAAAAAAGGTTACAGAAGCCCAACTTAATAATATACTAAGCAATCTTCTTACGTAAAATACCTTTGCAAATAAATATTTTGTGATACAGTTTTTTTTATTACGTATTTAATTTGCAGTCAATATAAATATAAATATTATGTCAAGGTGAGGAAAACATTGTCTCCCAATTGGAACAATACAATGATATATATATATATGAGGTGTTGCTTTCGCGTAGAGCACACATGGTGCTCTTTATTGAATGATCATTGCTCTGCGAAATGTAATAGACTTAATAGAAATGAGTTGAAGCAATTTGATGTGCAAGCAAAATAAATAATATTGAGAGTCTTTTAATCGACTCACTTTATGCTATGGTATTGTAAAATATAACGAAATTGTGTCCGCCTAGAAAATTTTATTTGCTGTATGCCTTGCATCCGCAATGTTTATTTGACAAGTTTTCTCCTCCTTCTGTTATGCGCCGAGCATTGTGGTTTATTTTCTATGTTTAGAAATAGAAATCGTCAGATTAGCTTTAGATTTCTAAAGTAGTTCATGGAGCCGTTACCAACAATTTTAGGTTTCATTTACAAAAATATTTTTCCAGTCTATATTATAAATTGTAGAAGGATTTGGGTAAAAAAAGGGGTCTGTTTATAGTTTTGTTTCGACTACGTAGTCAATTCGTCAGTCATTCTCCATAGTATCGAGTTGTGGGGTTATAGAGCTCGTTTGCTGCTAAAGTGAAGAAAGAGTTTCCATCGAGACATAAACAACGTGGCATTTGTGTTACTATCTGTCGGTGCAGAACAAAAGATTCTTACGAAAAATATTTAGCTTTATTTTTACCTTGAATGTTTTTACCTTCTACTATCGAGAAGGTGACTCTATTAATTTAATAAAACTTGGTAGAATTCTTTAAAAATTTTTAATTCGTGTTCACATACACCACTCCTTACCTAAGCGGGCCAAGTAGAGCGTGCAGACAGGATTGAAGGAATAGTGGTGCTCTTCAGGCAAATTTGTTGAGCCCCACTCTCTTCAATTTATATACAGCTAAGTTGCACGACTTTCAAAGCGCTGGTGACTTTATAATAGTGTCTTCTAAGTTTTTATTTCCAGAAGCAGTGAAAAATCTCTCGGTAAACTTTTTTTGACGTCTATGCCGGTTTCATTTGATATTTTAATACCAGCAAGAAGAACGATTTATTTTGCTAAAGGTTGCAAACGAGAAATAAACCTCTATATGGAGGAAATTAAAGTCAGTCAGATGAAACTTCTTCGATTTCTTGACAGAACTTAAATGATATTAAGTTCTGATTCGAGGCCATTATGACAAAGCTTTTAGAGGCTTTCAGTTTAGTCAGTCATTTATACTATGACTAGCAATCAGTCAAGATTGCCTCTAAAAAAAGCCCTTCCACAAATATGTGGGCATACTGAAGTAGACAGATAAAAGAATGTGGGCATTCTATAACAAAAAGTTAAAAGGTATAGTAGAGAGACGCCGTCAACTATTACATACGTCGTCAATGTTACTTCTGGCGAGCGGCCTGTCTACTCTTTCGTACTGCCAAGGAATTAATAAAAGTGAAGGTAATGACTCCTTCCTTTTCCAGAATGTTTTTAATATCTTGGCGGTTGATGGATACTGAAATACCTACATATTTTATAATCAAAAACTTCGGTATATTTTTGGTAAGACAAACTCAATCGCTATAACAATACATACAAAGTCCTGCTGAAAATTCTTACATCGGTATTTACGAGTAAATGAAATGTCAAGTGAGAATTTTACGTCAAAAAAACCTTTTTCTGTATTATGACAATGGCTATGCAAACAGCAGGAACAACACGAGATCGGCTTCGAAATATAAAATCGTTTTGGGTTGCACAGATGGACTGAAAGGAGAAATGCAATACCGGTCGCATCAACAGCCCGCCAGAAGGTTATATACTCTTCACAGCCGCATCGGCTTATATAATGTTTTATGTCCTTATCGTTTTTGTATAATGTATATTATGTAATAATATTCGTTTTATTTTTTGTTTCCCCTCAATTAAAGGTAATTACAAAAAAAAAAGTTTGTTGCTTTATTTTCAGCTCCATTTTATAACTATTTCTTCTTTAACTTGTTTTGCGAATTCCCATAAAACTGCCATTAAGCCGCTGCCTTAAATGGGCCCATTTAACAAAGAGAGAAATTTTAGGTATTTTAGTTTGCCAGTGATAATACTATATAATACTATGTCCCCTGATGAACAAACGAATTGTTGACGACATTCACTTTAAGAAAGAAAGAAAAACGTTTGTCACTTTTAACTTATTTTATTCTTATTAGAATTACATTTATCAGATTATCAATTTGTCTGATTATTTTAGCGTTTGGTCATTTTTAACACAGATTTGTTCTTTATTTTGTCTGACATAAACACATGAATTTGTTCTTCTTCATTTCATGACAAAGATTTAACGCCTCGACGTAGTGTTACTATATTTCGACTGTGTCTTTATTCTATCTATTCTCAACATATAGTATTTTTTTTTTCAATATTTAAAGAAAAGACTTTTATGCCACCAAAGCATTTATTGGACTGAAACATCTGTCTGACAGATTACACAAAGTCAACGTATTGGGAGAACTTTGCTCCACTTTCGTTAATTACTTGCTATCAGACATGTAGTAAAGATAGCCGTGACCAATAGCCATAGAAAGTTTTTGGACAATGGAATTTGAACACGAAAAGGAGGCTACCTTCACCAGAACTAAAGCGTCAAAGAGGAGGTCGAAGAATACAAACACGATTTCTTTAGGAAAATAAATATTGCAAACAGCGATAACAAAAAAAAATTAAGAGACGAGTGTGACAGAATTATGCAAATTCAGCATAATTCTTAAAAGAAAGAAGAATAAAAAATGATGTCACACTTCACCTGGCTGAGTATTGCATTTCAAAATGCAACACGATGCCAGGCGCTCCAATTAACGCAATTATTATTTTGTTTATGTTAGCATAATTTAGTGTAGTAATTTGTGTATAAATAGCCCGTTAAGGATTAAATAAAGTCAAATTAGTTACATGCAGTTCAAACAAGCGTATCAATCCGCTAGTACAATAAAAGGCGTTCCATCCGCCTAATATCATAGATTGGGATTGTTCCATGCCGAACTTAATTCGCATTTTTAAGAGGCAGATAGACTTGGCGTTCTGAAGCCGAGCAGTCAGGGTAAAACACCAACCAAAAATCTGGTCACTCCTTTGGAAGGATTCTTCCAAATTCTTCTTCTTCTCCCAAATAAAATAAAATGTAGGTCAATTAAAATAATAATAACCTTAGAGTAGAATTTCTTGGTGAGATAAACTTTAATGTCCCGAATCGCTGCTCTAGAACCTTTATCTTCATAAAGCTTAGTCAATGTAAATATAATTAGAGGCTTGTCGATCCGTGTACAGCCGTTTGCAGAAACCGAAATGATATTTGCAACTTGAGTCAATATTGGCCTCTTTAAATTTTATCAAAACAATTATCCTTAATAAGCGCAATGCTCTTATGCCGTGTTTAAGCTAACTTGCAATTTTAACATTTCACTATGGTTCGAATATTAACTGGTGTTTACTGTTATCGGTTGCCAAGCTTTTGCATGTTTGCGATGGATTAGAGATTCACTCGCGAGATATACCATATGCGATCTGCATGCTTTTCAAAATTAGATCAAAATAAATGTATTCTATTCTCACTTATAACAACATTTTCTCCATCGAGATGATACTCACTATTACCAAAAAGCATTGGTTTCATTTTAGTTGAATTATTAAGTAGCGAACTCTAAGATGTCCATCGAAAAAAACGCCTTAAGCTATAATCAATGTTTGAGAAATATGTAAATGAAAAATATTGTCTGTAAATAGATATGGTCTACAAACGCTGGTATCAATATATTCTGGAAGATCATTAACATACGTAAAAAAAAAAGGGGATCGAAAACAACAGCAACAAACTGAAATCTTCCACTTAAATCTGAACATCAAAGCATGTAAGAGGACCTAGAAAACCTAAGAAGCTGACTCAAATTTTAATCGTTATCGAAGAACTAATTGACTTAACAATTTTAGACAAATCCAGGGGGACTAATGACTGACATCAATTAAATTCAATAACCAAGAGGCGGTACTATGTCTGCGGAGGAAAGCGTATTGCGAAGGTAAATAATTTTTGAGAATATGCCCAACTACCTTGCATAAGAAAATTGTCAGCCCTACATCAAGAAGAGCTCTTATATCGCCATCCATGAAAATTGATTCACAACTACCAGCTTCAGAAAATAACCTTCAATTTAATACCAGTAGATACATAGCCCTTCACAACGAGTATATAACTTATCTTTCCTGACTAAATTAAAGACTAGTATATTAAACGAACGATTGGAAGTATATGGTTTCAACTAGGTTTCAGAGATAGCAATTAGGTCAAAATCGCCGAATACAATATTTTTGAATTCATCAAATTTTGTAAATTCTTCACAACGACTAATACTCTGACAGTTAATTTGTGCAATCCTTAATTGATCAGAATATTTACTAACAGGTAAATTAGTTAACAATGGTAGCTATTATTAAAAAAAAATTAAAGTGACGGGGAACCAGAAGTAAAAAATTAGTTTTATAAAATGTATAAATCTCGCCCAAAGTCAAACATTACCTACACAGCTATCTGAAACCATCAAATAAGATCATGTAATACATAGAAAGCAAAAAAAGTGGTCACCTAGGTTCACTTAAGTGCCTCTTTCACCTCGAAGAATATCACTAACTTTCAAGCACTACCTCTTAAAATATCAGAGTCATAAATAACTTCCGACGTAGGTACGTAGGTAGGTAGAATCTATTTACCCACTAGAACTTACCGAAACAAAGCAGTCTTTGTTTTCACTATGCAGATGACGATCCAGTGAGCCTTCTGTCAACTGTTTTATGTGGTGCATGTTGGGTTCAACTGTTTTTCCAGTTAGTCTTCTGTCAGCTGTTTTATGTGGTGCATGTTGGGTTCAACTGTTTTTCCAGTTAGCCTTCTGTCCACTATTTTATGTGGTGCATGTTGGATTCAACTGTTTTTCTTAGCCTCTGAATCGAGAGTCAAAAAATGCCTATTGTAATGCTTTTGGAATTTCAATAGCGCTAAGACGACAGTTGAAAAAATGTGCAACGTATACGGCGAAAGACCAATAACGGACCGGGTAGTTAGAAATTGACGATACGACCTTAAAAGACGAGACGTTCTTCGGACTTTGACGACAACCTTTTAAAGACAATACTGGAGCAAAATCCACGCCAGTCAACAAGAGGTATAGCAAAGAGTTTGGATACGTAACAATTAACGTTAAATTAATATAATTTTGTTATTCAATGAAAACAAAATAAATGTCTGACAAAAAAACGGAACTTACTTATGACTCGACCTAATAGTAATTTACGATTTATCCCACACAGATATATTGTCACATATAACAAGAATATGTGTTTTGTTACTTATGTACCAAGCATGATTAATACCACGATTGCATATATCAACAAACCAAGAAGTGCATAAAGACATTATAGTAGAGTCTAAGTCATTTACCCCAGAGAGCGGACCATTTAAAACAATGACGCCACGACTAAGTCTGCGATGAAGAACATTGTTTTCCATTTTCAAAGTTTTTAGTTTTGCGTTTATTGAAAAGTCAATAAATATCCGACACCATAAATATTCCAGACCACAAACATTCTCGGCCAAAAATCTGTACTAAGAGAGTACAGTTATTACAGTTATTAAGAAAATTTCTCAAATCACAAATTTCATCACGGAGCATCCTTTCGTTTCTCGAATATTCGATACAAGCAGCACAAGTAAATGAATACAAGGTTTATGTTGAAGTCAGGAATTATAAAAGTTGTATTATTGGGGTTTACCGGTAGAATCAAGGCACAATGTGGGTTTGGTGGCAGTCATATTTAAATAAAGGGAAGCAACAATCGCACCAGATAACAGCAACAACTTAAAAAAGGTAAGGAAAATTCATTTATGGATGCAAATATTAACAGCAATGCACCACAAGCATCAGCAAACAGTACCAAGCTTACGTAATAAACACAATATCGTACGATGACCAAATTGACTATAATTTGTTCATTTATTATTCAAAATCAAATAAAAATAAAAAACATCGCCAAAAAAGAGTAATTATAAGCACGTAGTTATGTGTTCATTATTTTAATATTAAATAGTAAAAGACAGCTGAATTACATACGCGTTCTATTCAGGCATAGCGTTGCCAGATTCCCTTACATTAACCATACAGTTAAATTCATACAACGAAAACATTGTCTTACTCAAGAAAATTAACAACCCAATGGTCATTACAGTACCATTTGCGACAGAAATTATACGAACTAAAATTAAAAATGTACTACAATTAAACAATAACTACAGAGAAGCTAAAAATACAAGCAGAAATCTTACACCATAATACACCAACAAGCGACTTAATCAGCTAAAGAAACACTGGCTAATATATTTACTGAATTCCAAAACATTTTCTACCTAGTAGGACAACAGTTAAGAGCTAACAATCTTTCTATATGCAAAATTGATTAATAAGAAGCAAAGCCCCAGTCTAAGTAAGAAAGTGCAGACTACCTTAATCACAAAGAAGAAATCAACAACCGAGTGCAAAAATTAATCGATGTGGACAATGCAGAACCTTTCATAAGTCCTTATGGTGGTAATAATAGTACCAAAGAAAAATTCCGGGGAATGGGAAAAATAGAGACTCTTAGTATACGACAAATTTCACCTAGATTAGATGACCCACTTGACAAAATAGGTAGTGCTAAATATTTCTCTCTACAAGATATGACAAGTTTTCTACAGCAAATTGAACTAGACAAAAATTTCCGACATTTGACAGCATTTTTCCCAAACAAAGAATATCATCATCGTAAGAGACTGCCATCAGGAGTAAAGATTTTTTCAACCAGTTTTCGGAGAATGCTCACTCTAGCCGTAAACGGAATAGATTCTAATGCATTCTTATATGTCGACGAAATTATTATATTACGCTGTAGCGTAACACGGTTTTATATACAAGAGCTGGGATTATTTTTGGGCCCGGCTAACCCAGTCGATATGTTACAAAAAAAATACATAATATATAAAAAAGATTATAAAAGAAATAAACATAAGTATATGTCAACTTTGCTATGCCCTAACTTGTCGCATTGTTTGTTATTTTTATCACTGTCCGTTATTTGAGCTTCATCTGTTCTATATCCGTTAATCATTAAGTGTATTTCAATTTCTCCGTTAAGCCATTGTGAAGTCTACTACCATTTGTTCAATACATACACTCATACACAAAGCCTAGACAAAGTCACCATCACGAAACCACTGCACATATAAATATACAATAATAATAGTTGTATAATATAGGAGTTGTTACATATACAATCCTGCAATAGGGAGTTTGCGAATTTCACTCGTGAGAGCGGTTTGACGTTTAAAAAGTAAAAAGGTGTGAGCGGCAACTAACTCCTGGAGAAGAATGAAAAAAGAAAAGATGGTCATGGAGAAAGATTTGCGAACGTGACAAAAAGAAAGTTTCTTGAGTTGGATTGAAGATACATTCGAAAAAAACTACATTTTCTAAAAATAATCAATCCACAGATTGGAAAACAAATTAAAGGATAGTAAAATGTTTTATTGCGTAGCTGTTTCCATTTTTCTTATCCATTTTTATTATGAGTGGTGCATGTTCATTTCTTTCAAATATAGAGAAAAAACATCTTAAGAACCGCCATCTTGTTGCCTCCATATTACACAAACATTTCAAATGAAAAAGTCTTATAAAATATTTAATAAAGTCAACAGTAAATTCAGTTCGTGGAATTTTCAAAAAGAAATAAATGAGTTTATGTTTCTTTTAATTCCTTTTAATTGTTTAATTTAATTTCAATTCATACATACTTTTACTAGACAAAATATTTGTTAACCATTGTTTGCATTTGGAAAATATTAAATTCTATCTGTTTGATAAGGACTACAACTTGGCAAATCACCCCAATGTGGCAAATGTGTTTTGTTTTCATTAAAGAACGTTTAGTTTCGATGGCTAATTCTAAAGAAATAATGCAATATGAACATGATGACTCTCATAGTTTATGCTTCGATGGTTTATGGTGATTTGTTGGAAGAAGCTGTTTATGGGATTGTAGGGGTGTGCGTTCACGGTTTTGGAATTTTTAAAGGAAAATATTCACAAATCAGTGCCTAGAGAAGTAGCTAGCTAAGCTGTGGCACGTGCAATACTCTTTGTAGAGTGGGCCTAAAAATAATAAAGTCCGTAGACAGTAATTGGACAGTAATAGATGACATTTAGACATAGGTTGTTACAGTGGTATAGTGGCAAATAAGGATTTCCAGACACACAGCCATTACAAAAGATCCATCCTTTTCTCTTTCTTCCAGAAAGGATACTGACAGTCTTGATGAAATTCCATTTAACATTTTGATGATACATACTCTTACATACCCTTTTTTGTTCACTGCGAAGATTATCATTTCACTCCTTTCCAATATCAGGCTATCACAAAAAGTCTATCTAGCGCAGCACGATCTTGACACAAGTAATTATCGTGACAAACTACCCGACTTTATTTACACATCAAATTCAATAGATGTGTTTCCAACCAAGTTTATTTCACACCAATTTTAGTTAGTCAAAAAAAATTTTTAATTTATCTTACTAAAAATTTATTTGGAACATTGTGTAATTTTAATAAAGTTTTTATAGATAACGTCACTTCGGTTTAACTTCAAGTGTTTTGTGTGACTTATATAATGTGTGTATTTTTTGAATTTAAAACCATTTCTTTGTGTATATACAAAAGAGCTAGGAAAATATAAGTATATCAGTATTCATCTCAAAACCGTTGAAATGTTTTAAGAGACAACAATTTTCGTACCCGCAGAAAAAACATTTATAAGCAAAGCTAACATGATAAAAGGCCTCGAGCTGCAAAACTCCACAAAAATGACCACATTAATTTTTGGAAAGCTGTAGTTTTTGGTGATGGGTCTAAGTTTGATATATACGGATATAACGGCAAACAAAAAGTAAGGAGGAAATTTAATAAAGCGATGGCAATCCAAAATTCATTACCAACTGAAAAGCGCGGTGGAGGGTCCGTCACGGTTAAGGATCCATGTCTACTAATGGCTATGAAAATCTTTGATATTTTAAGGAAAAGAAATAAAGAAACGCGTTTTATTTGATGAATTATTAATTGCATGCACGACAAGTACAAAAAGTGAGCAGCGTTAACTAAATATGTTATTTTTTGAACGTTTGAGTGATGTTGTAAGTAACCTGTTTTGCGTTTTTATGGGATTAAAGTATAGGTCTTGATTATAACTTTATCTTAAGTCAGAAAAAAGGCTTGAAGTATTATTTAAGTTTTGGTTTCTTAAAAAATATATTTTTTAACACATATAAGGGCCTTTTTTTTTTCTCAGAACTCAATTTTCGGAGCTGTATGTATTACACCAAGGAATTATAAAAAAAAAAGGATATTAGCGGTGTTCCGCTATTTCATGATTTATTGCTTTCGTAAAGAAAAACACTAAAAACAGATTGGAAAAACCCCGCATACCTCTGTACACGGACGTTGCAGCTTGGACCCATCGACATCGCTGGCGATATGGAATGTGTTTGTCAAAATAGTACGCGGAAGGACCAGTCTACTCTAGCACTAAATGAGAACAAATGTGTGGTCTCGACACATGCCCCCGAACTTAAGACCTCATGTATTCTACTTAACTAAAATTACCGGGCTGTGTTACTTATTGCACTGCATCATACGTCTTTATAGCCTTTATAAATTGAGTCTATATAATTTTGAGCCAGTCTTATCAACTGTACAATAACATCTGTCCTCTCTGGGTACTAGCGCAGGATTTTTCGAAAAGAAATCCGCCTGAATCCTATAGGTAAAAGACGAAGCTAGGTGAAAAGGACATTGGCACTAGAATCTAATCGATGCTATTGTAGGCGTTGGTTTCGCGGGCATTGGAACTTGTTAAATTTTCTCCCGCTTGCTAGATGGTATTTTTGTCTCCACTTATCATTCGTTTTAGCGTAGTCTTAATCCAACAGTCTCTGCTCTCTACTTTTTCTACTTGTTTCATTCTTTGTCGATGGTTTCGCATTAGCTTTTCCGCACGTTTCACTTTTGTTTTCAGTCATATAGTGTATTTTAAAAGCAAAGATTAAGTTTGTTAAATTATGTTTGACATTAGACTTCATAATTTTAATTAGTCCGTGGTTTGACATTTTCTTCTTCATTCGGAACACAAGGTTGTGCATGTCAACATGATAACCATCGAAACTCGGTCGGATGTTGTTTCTGTTCCATTATTTTGTAAATAAGCTCATAATCTGAATTTAAATTGGTTCTGCAACGTTTCATTAAGCGCAAAGTAATCGAAGGTTGGATCATTTTCTCGTACCTCCAATAATTGCCAATACGATTTGTTGGCGTTACTAGTTACCTAACAGTGGAGTTTGGCTAATAACTCGTCATAACTCATTCGGCTCAGTATTCTTAAGTTTTCTATCCTGAAAATAAAGCCTTCAATGAAGAGGTCGTTTTTAGAACCTTCAAATTTAATGCGTCATGCGTTACATTGTCTGTTTTTATGTTATCTGTTAGAAGTATGTCGGTGCCAATTGAAGTATTCACGTTTGACCTATTAATTAATTTTAATCGTGAAAGTACCATGCGGAAGTTAGCCTGACAGCAGAATTTCCTTCCGCCATGATCATAAATCTAGACTAAAAGAAGTTGTCTAAAGCAAGAAGGGAGGTTATATCACAGATGTTTTGAGTTATTAAAATAAAGCGTAAAAAAACAAAATTGTTACCAATTTTCAACAAGAAATATGCAACGAGCAAATCTAGTTATTGAAGAAATATTAAAAATACTCAGCGACAATTTGACATTCAAAATCGACGACGATAGAAATGACTTAGTTGTTTCATCGAATATAGTGTATGTAAATACATGTGAAACAAAATTTCACTTCAATGTATGCATATAAATGCGTGCATATATGTATTGTGAGGGCATAACTCGCCCATTCTCTGGGGCTGGGATAGCTCAGCGGCCCAGAAATTGAATCACAAGAAATTTGTATTTCTCTTATTCTACTCTTAATCTATTCTCTATACCCTTAATCTATTCTCTATTCTACTCTTATTCTATTCTTAGTCTATTCTTATAGTAGCACAAGAAAAACTCATATGCGTACCAATATCATGTAAATTCAGTGTGAGAAAACACACCAATTGCTTGCCACTTGTTAATCGCTTACAGCCTAGAATTGATATTCTTTGGTTTCTTATTTTGCTTTGGTACTACGCTAGAAAGAGTATGCTAGATTTGAGATACTAAGTTGAAGTTGTTATAAAAAAGTGTAAAAATAAAGTCTAATTTATGCGTAAATTTAACGCTCAACCTTCGATTTCAGTTTTCGCTGGGCACCACTTTTTGTACAGTGATTGAAGTAATCTTATTATAAAAATCAAAAGATATTTAAAGTTATATGAAAAATTTCAATTTCTTTGGATTATGTATATGTATGTACTTTAATTAAGTTTTTGACGAAGAAAAACTCCTCGCTGCGTTGAAAAATGTCTCTCTTCTCATATACACCCATCTTATTGTATGTATGTATGTATGTATGTATGCATATATCGTATCGTAATTATTATACCCTTTCACATATACATACCCATCTTGTAAATTTTACTTATATATCTTATACATATGTCGGTCTATTTTGGATGCGTACACATGCATATACGCACACATAATGCCTTACGTATTAAGAAGAAGAAGGTTTGTGCAACTGACGTCAAGGAAATACAAATACAAGTTTGATGAGACAAACTCACTATTTAGCTCTATGTTCGTTACAACACAACATTATAAAGTAAGGATTCACCATAAGATATTTTTCTCTCAGACCTCAGACATGTATTAATAGTTTCATAGAAGCATAGCAAGTGTGGTGAATCGACAGCTACAAAAGCAGCTATAAAAGCGACCACGGATCTTTCTTTTAAATGTTCAGTGGCAGTCAAGCGGAAGGTTGAGTATTCCTGTTAGTATTCCTGTTAGTATTTCAGAACGTTTGTAACGAGTTTTCTTGGTCGGGGTAAGCTCAGGGCTCCACCAAGGCTCGTTCCAAGAAAATTTATATTAACTTGGACCTTTCGGATTGGTGATTAATAGTTGGGGATTTGTTTTTTTTTTCTTTTTATTATTTATTAGCGATTTTTATTGACAGGGTTTAGCGTATAAAAGAAAAACCAGCTTGGTAGCTCCACTTTGTAGCTTATATATTTTTCCTTTAATCACTTCGTTTCGCACGACTGTTATTATTATATTTTTCCGCGTTTGCCGAATCGCGAGATCTCCTGAAAATAAACGGAACGCGTCGCCGGTGTTACAGCAGTCAGCTACGACGTACATGGCGACGTACGTGGCTACTCGTCTCGCGTCGTAAGAGAGAGTGTCCATACGTCCTTCAGA
>KK502742.1:80448-106935 GCA_000688735.1 Glossina austeni | reverse complement strand
TTGTTGGTGCTGGCTTAGGTACTAAATCGAATGATTTTATAAACCGTTAAGCTTGCCTTCATGTAATATGCATACTTTCATAAGCTCTCCTTTTTCTTCACAAACGTTTGCTTGTATGCGTAACTTATGCTTAGTCGCGTATGTTTACTTGCATCTACTAATACTACTTTACGTCTCGAACCGAATGAGTTTATTGTTAGTGCTGGCTTAGGTATCAAATCGGATGATTTATAAGCCGCAGCACCGTTACGCATGTCTTCATATTATATACATCATATCAACATGTATACTTTTATCGCTTCATTTTTTCGTAATGTTTGTTTGTTTGCCTATCCTTATGCCTATCTTGTTATTATCAACATCATTGAACTAGGTACCAAATCGTATGATTTGTTAAACCGTTAAGTCTGCTTTATTGAAACCACAAAGCCGCTAGGTTTGTGCTTTTGTAAGTGTGACTGGTTCAATAGCTTGTTGATAATTAAGGGTGAGATATTGGCATGTTGCTGAATGGATTATAACTTGTTTCTCTATAATGTTTATAAGGCTCTACTTACATATATGTTGAACAATGTATAGGTTTATATGCAGTGTTTATCGATATGCTACTTAAAAATACATTTGTTTGTATACATTTTATTTATATACATTTTTATGTATATACATTTGTGGTCACTAGCGTGTGCGGGAGAAGGATGATAGGTTAACATCAGGGGAGCAGACACGTAAGGGGTATTTATGCGGAGCGACAATTCAGACGGACTGTGTGACGGAACGCTTCCTTACACGTTGATGACTGGCTGTTTCCTGTAATAGGACTGTCAATCATCCTTCGCTCTGTAACACAGTGAACTCTTTAAAGCGGTATCTATAACAGTGCTTTACGGTGAAGCTAACGATTTCGCGAATTAAACATTAAAGCGTCACGCATTTCACGATTGCTCTGCTGGTTTCTTTTCTTTCCTATTCATTTATTATTCTTCTAATCGATTGCAATATAAAAATCTTCCACATAAAGAAAACAAATGAAACAGCAAATGGAATATCTTCTTAATCAACAATAAATTTTCTTGCAGCAAACGGCTGGGATTGGCCCTGAGTATACTCCGGCTATAGGAAGGGAAACCCGAAGTAACGGTTGTCATGTCAAGAGGTGGGTGTAGTTTTTACTTTGGGCTGCCTAACCTAGTTAACATCATACAGACAAAAAAATAATTTAAAAATAAGATACTAAAATGTTTCAGTAACGTATGGATGTATGTAACTATATATATTTGTTGCTACACTCCTTGTACGTACGCTAATTTGTCGCACTATTTGTCTGCTCGTTTATTGTTCTTCATTCACAGTACGTTCCTTAGTCAACATATACACCAGTTTGTCCGTTAAGCCATTGTCGAGTCCCCATCATCTTTTTAAATGTACACATTGGCCAACATTCCTTGATTTAACTCGATATTTAAAAAAAAAAACTGTACTTAGTTTTACCATTTTTTTCTTTTCCTTCCTTAATCATAAATGTAATTTCGAACACATTTCATTTATTTTTAATTCTTTTCAATTTTTGAATTAATAATTCATTTTCTAACAGTTGTTTATATTTATCTGTTCCAGCTGCTTTCTTACAAACGCAACTCTAAAAGAGGGATTATGGTAATTTTGCTTGGTTTACACTCAATACAGATGCAAATTTGTTTTCAGTGACAGCAATTTTATTGTCGCCACATTTGACGTAATTGAGAGAGCGCGTTTGGCGATAATCGCCAACGCCAAATTTGCTAACGTGATTAGATTTCCTAGGCAGTAATCGTTTAATTCATTGTCGCCTACTTACATGATTATCCCCTCGATGATTATGCCGACGAACTGAAACCTAGCCTGCGCTATTCTCTAGAAACAGCTAAAAATCTGATTGAAATAGAAAAAAATAAAACAAACCAATTCTTTAGATTCAAAAACAGGAGTTCTAGTGTTATTGAAAAATGACCGTAGAAAAAAGAACCAGAAACCGTCTGGTGGCGCCTACGTAAATATTGTAAGAGACGGGAGAAAACCCTATCAATATTAATAACATACTAAATGAGTTTCACAACCATCAATTGATACAAATTTTATTCATGCATACTACGCATTTTCATTTTTAATCGATAATATTCTGTTATAATTTTTATTTGTTATTTTATATATTAGTTTTTATTATTAGCATATTTATTAGCATTTTATTATTGAACTAATTTAATCAATACTAACGTAACCATTACTTTTAATGATATTTTAGTGTATAAGATGGACACTGATAGCATATGTAGAGACTAGGGCAGATGAAACAGTCCAGAGAAGACATAGAAGTGAATACGCTAAATCAAAAAAGTGGACTGCCAATCATTTCAATTATTTCAATCGAATAACTATGCACACCGCGAATTTCGGAAAACCTAATTCAGCTTTTCAGCTTTTGTGGGAATGATCTTAAAGAGCGTTGCATGATAAAACATGTACAGCATGAAGTACAAGACATCTTGTTTCTCTTATTTTTATAGTATGGGAAATGCAAGAAATCTACTGATGCATATTGATGACTTACCAGTACAAAACGTGCAGATGCTCCATATTCTCGGGCTCACGTTTTTCAATAAATATCTTTGGAAAACACACTGCCTTTGGTTAAAAAATTTCATTTTAGCAAGGGTGAATTTCATAAAATATGTTGCTTAGACATTACGTTGTTCACATTAACACTATTGCTTACCTTAGCAAAATGCTTGTTTTAAGCAAGATTGCCTATGCTTTGATAATTTATGGCAATAGCTGCAAATCTAATACCAACATCCACAAACCGGCCTATCACCAAGGCCTCAGGGCAAGTTATTATGCTTTTCGGACGACGCCCATAAATAATATTACAATTGGAACTGGTCTCCCAGCTTTAGAAAATAGACTTTATGAGTTAAAAGCTAAAATCGTCCCCAAGCTTCTTAATTCAAACAAATCTATTCACGGTGAAAATGTGCGAAAAATTATTATTGCGATGAAACTTCGAAAGTCGTCGTCTGCAATTAACTATTGTCTGTACGTCGCAAAGGAATTGAACATTCCCTTAAAAATTTTCCACTGTTTTGATCTTAAATCTCCATGGATTTTGAAAGACTACTTTTTTGAAATTTCGCTGTCTATGCACAAGAAAGAAGATATTCCGAATTATGTCTTCAGGAATCTAATAGCTAAGAAAACCCAAGTACTGGAAAGTAACTGTTGGAATCTTTTATACACAGATGGCTCCAAATCTTCTGGTCTGCCACCTGCTCGTGCCGTTGTAGATGTTTCAGGAGAGGTTTTTCTCAATCACACATTACGCGAAAGTGCTTCAACTTTCACAATCGAAGCCCAAGCTATCCTTCACGCTGCGAACCTTTCCCATAAAGACAAACTCAAAACCGTCATTGTTACTGATAATTTGTCTCTATTAAAAGCTATACGGAATCCTTCGACTTCGAGATGGGGCGTCACCAACAAATTAAGGACTATCATTACAACACCCAGCGAAAAAATTGAAATGCTTGTTTGTTGGGAAATGAACAGGCTGATCGAGCGGCGAATTATGCTGTTTCTGCACCTATAATTATGGATGATGTCATGGAAAAGTTTGACCTTCAAAGGTATATTGGAAGAAACGTTAAAGAGAAAATTACAGAAGGAAATACCATCATCAGCACTATTCTTCTATTAGCCTTCAATATATACAACAAATGTTGAGAAAATCAAGGTCCAAACATTTTGGAGAATTCGCCTTGGCCATACAATTGCAAATCACCAATGGATCTTACAGAAGTGTTCCTCCCCATCCTGCAATTGTGGACAAGATCTCATTATAAAGCACATTCTCTGTAACTGCTTTAACTTTTCCTTGGCTAGAAGTATTGCATTTGGAGCGACTAATCCTATGCTCATAGTAAAATCAGCTACAGAACAGAATATCAATACAATATATTACTTTATTAAAACTATTAGGCTCAATAACTAACGTAATTTTATAAGTTGGAGCCGATAGCCTGTGTTGCTAGTGCTCAATGCCTTTTTCTTTTAGTCTAATAATTTATATCATTCGTCTAAAGTTATAATAATAATAATAATAACAGTACGGGAATCCTGAAGCCCACCTAATGCCACCGAAATCTTCTCAATTCTATCTTTCGAGCCCTGAACCAATCCGAATACGTCAATCGGCGTCTGGTGTCAAATATCAAATTGATAGTACAGCTAAGCTCTTATCCTGACGAGGGTTACAAGCCTCCGTTTGTAAATGAGATAAAAGCACTTAAACTCACTAGGCCGGGGGCTACAAGCTCTTATAATATTTACTTGAAAGGATTTGGCCGAAGAACACGTAGCTCGAGGAATCGACAGGAGGTTCTTTCGAACTGACCTAAGTAGTATATATATTGGGGAACGCCGACGCGTATTTTCGCCCGCAACATTTTGCTCGTCACAATTTTTTGAATTTCCGGCTAGTAGTATATATATGGGGGAACGACGGCCGCACGCTTGCCCGCTCCGACGACATGACCGCATACCCAAAAACACACACACATCGCGACACACGAACGTAGCGGCTTCCCAGTTGCGGTCCAATCGCAATTACAATGAATACTATAAATAAAAAAACAATGCACCAACTAGAGGTCACGTCGGCGCTTTGAGCGATGAAATCCCCTTCAAAGTGAGTGGACGAATAATCAGGGCGCCAGTAGGCGTGCAAACGAAGCCCCATTTTGGACAACTGCTCCCCAAGAAGTCAAACTACACACCAGTAGATGGGGAGGACGTGGCCGCCTTCGTACAACTGGGCGGCTATATAAAAGATTTTGCGGTGATGCTCCAGGAGAATGAGGAGGAAAAAGGCGGCAGCTAACCCAACAAATGCGCGACACAATAGACGGCATCAGAACGATGTATGAAAGATGCCGGATTGAAAATGACGCCGCAAGCACTAGTCGAAAGGAGACTAGTGATAAGGGTCTCCAAACTTCGCGGCGCACATACGCGCAAAAGGTGATCGAGCGAAGTGACGGTGGCTCGCACACCCCACTGATACAGAATGCAAGCGGGACGAAGCGAACGCAGCCTGGGGCGCGTAAACGTAAGCAGCCCGGGGAGGTGGACTCGCCGACCGCCAAACGTCCTAACGTAGCCACCATACCGGGGGCTGCCGAACAGCACGCGGCAGACGTACCTGACGGCCATCATCCACCGAAGGACGTAAAGTGGGTGAAAGTCAAAGCGAAAACGAAGAAGAAAAGAAAGGCAGACCGGCCAAAAAGACCTCTTAAGGGTTGACCCGATGCTATTTTCATAGCAGATAAAGGCGAACTCTTCTATGCGGATATGCTCCGTAAGGTTAAAGATGAACCGTAATTAAGTCAGTTTGGTGAGGCGGTGTAGAAAATAAGAAGAACGCAGAAAGGCGATCCTCTACTGCAACTAAACCAGAGCGGAGGGTAGGCAGAAGAGCTGAGAATGGCAGTGGGCTCCTTTTTAGAAGAGGAGGCAGAAGTCAGGTGTTTGAAGCAACGCAAAATGATTGAGTGCAAAGACATTCACGAAGTCACCACCAAGGAGGATATAAGCAACACGCTTAAGGCGCAATATGGGGTAACGACCGCAGAAGTGGTTAACTTAGGAAAGGCATATAGCGGAACGCAGACAGCGCTCATTAGCCTACAGCAGGAAGAAGCCGTTAAACTATTTGCAGGCGGAAAACTGCGCATAGGTTGGATGATCTGTAGGATCAGAGAGCGCAGACCTTTGTTGAGATGCTTCCGATGCCTGGAGTTTGGGCACATGGCGAAGCAATGTGCGGGCCCATCTGACCGATCAAAGGCTTGTCGGAGTTGTGGCGACGAAGACCATATTGCGAAAGGCGGCACTAAGGAGCCTTCTTGCATGTTCTGCTGGGAGACGCCGAATAAGGATGGTAAACATATAGCGGGGAGCGGCATGCGTCTATTGTTCAAACGTTCTTTAATTGCTAAAGGACGCAAATGAGAATGATGTAAATTAATCTTGATCATGACGAGGCAGCTCATGACCTACTTCGGCAGACAGTCGTTGAGAAAGAGGTGGAGCTGGTGCTACTGAGCGAAGCATATCGAAGGGCGGGCAGGGTACCTTGGTAATCAATGCGTCCAAAAAAGCAGGAATTTGGGCGCCCGCATTTATAGGAGTTTTGAATGTGGACTGCCAGCACAGGGCTTTCGTTAGGGCAACTGTAAAATATTTATACTGCTACAGTTCTTACGCTCCTCCAAGCTGCACACGAGGTGAATTCCAGCGCATACTAGACGAACTCGTGGAAGATGTTCGTGAGAAACCGTCAGATATAATTGCGGGCGATTTCAATGCTTGTGCCTTCGAGTGGCGCAGTAAGGTGTTCACTGCGAGAGGACGCAGCTTGTTGGAGGCCTTCGCCATACTGAACTTATCTCTTCTGAACGATGGGCGGAGGAACACGTTTCGAAAAGCAGGAAGAGGATCGAAAGTAGATCTGACTTGTTAGCGACGGTCTGGTGGCGAGATGCAAGTGCTCGCTGAGTGAAGAGTCCATAAACAGCGGTCACCAGCGGTCTTCCTCGACACACAAACTAGAGGACAGACGAAATAACAAAGCTACCAGGCCGAAGTGGAGAAATTCATCCTTCGATGAGGACGTCTTTAACATCATTATGGACTCCTACGAGAAGGGTGACGGCACTGCTGATGAACTTCAGAAAAACGTGGCAAAGCTGCTTGTACAAGCGGCCATGCCTCGAAGAAGATATACAGGCAGAACAAGATTTCCGTGCTATTGGTGGATCGATGAGATAGCGTCCTTGAGAGGAAACTGTCTAAAAGCCAAACGAAAAGTGCAGCGCTCGATGGGAAGGGCAAACTTTAAAAGAGAGTTGCGCAGTGACTTAAAGAAAAGAAGATGAAGCAATACAAGCAATTACTGCGGACGAGCTTTTAAGCGCCTGCAAAAGGATTGGGGGACGGAAATCTGCTGGCGCAGACGGAGTCCCAAACAAGGCCTTAAAAACAGCGATACGGAGACGTCTTCATGATGATGCTGCAAAGGTGAAAGGACATTCCCAGATGAATGGAATGTCCAAAGGTTGGTCCTCATTCCGAAGCCCAATAAGCCACTGAACGAGCCATCGTCATACCAACCCATCTGCCGTTTAGACACAATGGACAAGGTATTGGGTCGTATACGAACGCCTGGTGGTCGTGGTCGAAGAAAGACGTGCTTTCTCGGGTAACCAGTACGGATTCAGAAGAGCACGGTCTACGATAGATGCCATAAACCATGTCGTGCCATGCGCTTCAGACGGTATAGCCCGATAGCGATGGCAGGGCGAACATAAAAAGGATTACGCCGTCGTTACGCTAGGCATGAAAAACGCCTTCAAATTGGCGGACTGGGGGATTATTCGTAAAGCTTTCATAAGAATGCAGGTTTCAACAGTCCCACAGGGATCAGTTCTTGGTCTTCTCTTGCGGAACATAATGTACAACGGTTTTCTTTGGCTGAAGCTTTCTGCCGAAAAGAGGGCTAGCGAGGCTATCGTTTAAGTGAAGATGTGGCTAGATGAGATGGCGCTAGAGCTGGCCGAGCATAAAACTGAGGCGGTACTAGTAAGCAGCCGGAAGCGCGTGGAAACATGGTCCATACGAGTCGGGCAGCACAGGATGCATTCATCTTCTGCCCTGAAATACCATGAAGTTGTGCTCGACCATCGACTCAACTTTAAGCACCACGTTGAGAACGCGGCTGAGAAAGCTGCCGGCATCCAGGCATCGTTAGCAAGGATTATGCCAAATATTGGAGGCCCGAAATTCACCTCATTTGGCGGCGATATATCGTCTTAGTGCGCTAAGGCAGATATGCGGATTCCGGACAGTATCAGAGGATGCTGCCCTGGCGATTGCTGGCGCCGTGCCAATCGACATCCTGGCAGACGAAATAAGGCGCATTCACGGAAGGCCACATCCCTTGAGGCCATTACAAAAGAAGAGTGGCTAGCGTCGATTAAGACTTGGTAATCGCTTTGGGAAAGAGCAACGAAAGGAAGACGCACGTTTATTCTTATCGCAAATGTAACGCAATGGATCGCTCAGTTCCTGGCTGGCCGTGGCTGTTTTCGAAAGTATCTGTTCAGGTTCGGGCACGAAATCTCGCCGAAATGCCCGGCATTCGCGGAAACGAACGAAGATGCAGAGCATAGCATTTTGCGCTGCAGAAGGTTCGAAAATGGCAGACCTGAAATGGAGCCGAGTGAAGTATTGGGGGGGTTAACTGCCAGCAAAGAGGTCTGGAGCACAGTAGGCGACTTTGTAAGCAGAGTGCTCAAACAACTGCGGCAGCTTGAAAGACAGCAGGTGGAGAGCAGAGGCAGTGGAAGCCAATGGTGTATTTCACTGAGATCCCACCATCGGAAGCGTGCTAATGACAATCAGCCTCCGCGAAGTAATATTTAACGGTGGTCCCGCAGGGAAGAGTGGTAGAAGAAGCGTGTGGGAGGGTAGGTTTTAGTACGTAATTGCCATGGATGGCAAATCGTGCATGCTGCTACTAAGAACCCGCAGTATCTTTTGAAGATTTTCTACCTCCAGCTCGCTGAGCAAAAAAAAATAGAAAACACACGTTCGCATGTGTGTCACACAGGTGGCGGATCGTGATCGGCCTGCATGTATGCTAAGGTATATCTGTCGGCTAGCTGCGAATAACCAATAAGCAGTCCCCGACCAAGAGCGACTGAGGAGGAGAGGCGGCTGAAAAGGCCGCATAACCCTGCGAATTTTCGGTGACAGGACGAGTAAGGGCCATCCTTTGAATAGCTGCTCCCCACCCTTGGTATGGGGATGGCACCGCGGGAGACAGCTTCACGAAGCCTAGGGATAGGCATCAAGCACCGAGCCCGGTAAGGTCTTGATTTTGGTATAACGGAACATCCACTTGATTTGACGATTTCGACCTAGTGGTGCCAGTATTCCGTTACATGAGTAGGTTGGAGTGACATCCATCCGAAAGGGCTTTCGGGTTAATGCTGGCCCTGCCCCCGCCCCGTTAAAATTATGGCAAGTCTGGGAAGTACGTTCTAGGCCGCACCGTTAAGTTGGTGGGTGTAGGCCCAGTTGAGTAGAACTCCTGGCTAATGCTGGACCTGGCACTGAGCACTAGTCTCATAAGGGCTAGCGTCAACCCACTGCATGGCCTCACTGCTTGCAAAGATAACCATGGGGCCCTAACAGCAACTACACCAGCGAACCCGGAGAGCGTCTTCCCAGTTGGGGTTCCTTAAAAATAGAAAATAAACACTAATAAACCTAAAATAACAACACCGACGTCTGCCGGTTCGAAAAAAAAAGCAGACAGCGGGGTTCACGACAGTGATCTGAGCGAAGAGAACTCGTTTAAGGCGAGTAGTGGAATGCTGCGATCGCCGGTCGGCGTCCAAGCCCAGCCACAGTCGCCTAAAAGACTAAGAAGAGTGCTCACGACAGACGCGGGAGACGCACAACCCTTCGTAAGGCTGGGTGCCCATATAGAAGCACTGGTGGAAATGCTGGAGGAAGGCAAAAAGCGGTCCTTTCACCAAGCTATGAGGGATGCCATTGATGGCATGAGAGTGACGTATGAGTAGTGCGTGCTGCTAAGAGGCCATGCCATGGCCGGACTGAGGGTCGAATGGCAATGGCTATAAGGTCGAAAAAGCCTTTCAAACGACCCGTCCCCGTAATTTAGGAGGGGCGAGCAAGATAGATGCTCTGGAGGCTGAGCCGAAAACGAGCGCAGCAAAGAAAAAACAACCCGGTGATACAGACGCACCAACTGCCAAGCGTCGTAACGTGGCCAGTACGTCCAAAGTGGCTCCGCAGAAGCCCACATACCAAAGTACACGGTCTACCGTCGAGAACCAGCAACAAGCGACCACCAGGAAGAAGAAGGAGCGTCCATTGCAAAACCGGAGAACAAAGCCGGACGCCATCGTTATAGCTGCGACCGGCAAGCTCTCCTACGCTGAAATGTTTCGCAGGATTATAGGTGACCCCAAACTGAAGCAGTTTGGCGAAGCGGTCCACAAAATGAGAAGGACGCAAAAAGGCGACTTACTGCTGCAACTGAAAAAAAACGGAGATAAAACGGACGAACTGAAGAGTGCAGCACCCTACTAGGTGACCAGGCAGTAGTAGTAGAAGCCTGAAACAACGCGGCACTGTTGAGTGCAAAGACAGAGACGCGATCACCTCTAAGGAGAATATATGCGAAGCCATAAAGAACCAATATGGGCTGGAAAACTCAAAAGTGGTTAGCCTGAGAAAGGCCTATGGCGGCACGCTAACGGCAATAATCAGCCTGCCGCAAGAAGAAGCCAATAAGCTGCTCGATGGTAGCAACCTAAGAGTAGGCTGGGTGATGTGCCGACTAAGGGAGCACAAATCACTGGTGAAATGTTATCGCTGCCTGGAATTCGGGCACATTGCCAAACAGTGTAAAGCGACATGCGACCGATCCAAGGTCTGCCGACGATGTGGAGAAGATGGGCATATTGCAAAGGGATGCTCCAATGATCCCCTGCGTTTTCTTTGTAAAGGCCCACCAAATGGGGACGCTAAACATGTAGCGGGGAACAGTATGTGCCCGTTATTCAAACGTGCTTTAGCTTGTAGAGGACGAAAATGAGAATAATGCAAATTAATCTCAATCACAGCGAGGCAGCTCACGATCTGCTTCGACAAACGGTCATAGAAGAGAAGGTACACCTGGTGCTGATCAGCGAACCATTCAGAACTATTAGCCGTGGCGGATGGATTGCCGATGCAGGAAGGAAAGCAGCAATCTGGCCACCAGAATCTGCACTTCTGGATGAAGGTGCCCAGCACAATGGCTACGTGAGGGCGAGAATTCGAGATACAGATTACTACAGCTGCTATGCACCCCCAAGCTGGACACAGGCAGATTTCTTGAATATGTTGGATGAATTAGCGGCGGATGCCCGCAAAAAGCCACTGGGCATAATCGCGAGGGACTTCAACGCCTGGGCGGTGGAATAGGGCAGTAGAACCACCAATGCTAGAGGCCGTGCCCTTCTGGAAGCGTTTGCAATGCTACCACTGACGTTAATGAACGACGGTAAAAAACATACGTTCAGGAAAGCGGGTTTCGGATCAATAATCGACATCACGTGTAGGTGGACGCTCAGTGAAGGCTACACGGTCGGCGTCCATCAAGCCATCTTTATAGAGTTCGTGGCGCAGAGGAATAGAGGTTTGACGGACAGCGGTGCGAGGTGGAACGACACGTTGTTCGACGAAGAAATCTTTAGACTGACTTTCTCTTCCCATACTATAAACGGTGTTGCAACGGAGCAGCTTGTACACGAAGTGTATACCGCTATAAATGAGGCATGCGACACGTTAATTCCTAAAAGGAAGATGTGCCAAAAAGGCGCCCCGTGCTACTGATGGAACGCAGAAATAAGTTCGGCGAGGAAGGACTGCCTTAAAGCCCGAAGATTGGTCCAGCGACCTAGGGGAAAGCCAGACTTCGACAGTTGGGTCCAAGCCTACAAGTGCCTACGCGGAGACCTGAAGAAAGCCATTAGGCGCAGCAAGAGGAACTGTTTCGAGGTTCTCTGTAGAGAGGCCGACGTCAATCCGTGGGGAACTGCGTACAAAGTGGTTCTCAAAAAACTTAAAGGGAACGGCCGGCCACAAGTCACGTGCCCCGCCATGCTGAGCAAAATCGTAACAGCACTCTTCCCACAAAGGCCGCCATATGTGGCGGTGGAATTCTTTGGAAGGAAGCAAGATCCATGCCCGGTTGTTACTACGGAAGACCTGCTTGCCGCCAGCAAAAGAATTGGCAACAAAAAGGCCCCGGGTCCGGGTGGAATTTCTAATGTGGCCCAGAGATACTTGCCCACCTTCTGCGACAATGTCTCAGTGAAAGAGTCTTCCCAGATAAATGGAAGATGCAGAGGCTACTGCTGATGCCTAAAGGTGACAAGCCATCCGATGAGCCGTCGTCATACAGGCCTATCCGTCTCCTGGATACGATGGGAAAACTGCTGGAGGCAGTGATATACGAGCGTCTTCTGCTAGTAGCCGAGAAAAATGGTGTTCTATCCAATAACCAGTACGGCTTCAGGAGAAGGCGGTCGAAAATAGATGCCATAAAACACGTGGTGCGGCTGGCATCCGATGCCATAGCCGGTGACAGATGGAAAGGTGGCACCAAGAAATACTGTGCCCTGACTACACTGCATGTTAACAACGCCTTTAACTCGGCGGACTGGGGAGCTATCCGTAAGGCCCTTATAAGAGCGCGGGTTACCAGGTATATATTAGATATCATAACGAGCTACCTGTCGAACCGTACGTTGGTGTATGAAAGCGACAACGGCACAGAATTGTATAAAATATCAGCAGGTGTCCCACAAGGGTCGGTTCTTGGCCCTCTCTTGTGGCATATCATGTATGACGACGTTCTGAAGTTGCATTTGCTCACCAACGCAACAAGTATTGGGTTCGCCGACGACGTAGCGGTAGTGGTGGTCGCAAAGAAAATTGCAGACATAGAAGCGGAAGCTACCGAGGCAATCTTGCGCATCAAAGCATGGCTAATCAAGGTATGCCTAGAGCTGGCTAAACTTGGATGTGCTTGTGAGTAGCCGGAAATAGCCAGAGACGTGCAGGATGAGAATCGGGGATCACACAGTGCAATCAGTCCCCGCGCTCAAATATCTGGGAGTCATAACTGGCCACCGCCTCAACTTCAGGCGTCATATTGAATACGTGGCGAAGAAAGCGGCAGGCATCGAGACGGCACTGGCAAGGATTATTCCAAACGTAGGTGGGCTGAAAACAGCTAGGAGGAAGGTCATAGCCACGGTGGTGAGCTCAGTCATTATGTACGCGTGTCTAATATAGGCGGGTGCACTGACTGTCAAGGCGACACTCCGAAAATTGGTGACGGTATAGCGCCTTAGCTCCCTGAGGCAGATTTGCGCATTCCGTATCGTGTCGGAGGAAGCAGCGGTAGTGCGTTCTGACCGACGAGATGAGCCGCACATTAATGACACCATTCCATTGCCTTGTTCCCATGACAGATGTGCTTCTGCTTTTTTTTTAATTTTTTTTAATTTTTAATTAATTAAAGAATTTGCGTTTACAAAAATTATGGACGATCTCCATCGAACTCCACTCTTTCTCGATTAATAGCCAAAAACCAATCGACCAAACAAAAAAAAACCACCTCCAAAAAATTTGTTCTTCGCATCATTTTGTTTCTCTTGTTCTTTGCATGCCTAACGGCTAGCCGCTATTTTGCAGAGAACCACAAAATCATGCGATGTCCTATAACGGCATGCCGTTACTGAGACATTTTTGGTAAAAGCATACCGACAGATACCCTCCCTGAATTTGTTCGCGGACGTTATAAAATTAAAAATCGAATCAAAGAACAGCAATATAATATCATTATCATCATCATCATCAACATTATCATTATCAAGGGAATACGAGAATCAATCTACTGCGGAAATGATGATGACTGAAAGTTATGATTCTCAGATGACAATGAACTCTGTAATCTTTGTGCCTTCGCAAACTTCTGAAATTATTTCACTTTCTGACGATAATGAAGCGAGACTCTGGATTACGACCCCAGATATGAAACTGAAACACTTTCTAATCAAATTGGAAGCTATGATCATTATTTCAATGATAGTTTCGATGAACAACTGTTGTATATTAATATACCTACAGTTGCTACGGACCACAACAGTTCTCTACCGAGTTCTACCGAGTTTTCGTCACGCCTAATAAGAATCGAGGAACGGATAGCCTTGTTGAGAATATGGCAGTCGAAGTGGGAAAGAACGATGAAAGGAAGATGGACGATCGTTCTTACCCCTAGCATAAAAGTATGGGTTGAAAGACGCCACGGAGAGGTAAACTATTACCTCACCCAACTTTTGACTGGCCATGGCTGCTTTCGGAAGAATCTACACAGGTTCGGGCACGATAGCTCGCCTAACATCCCGATATGCACGGATACGGAAGAAGACGCAGAGCACATAATGTTCTACAGCTGCAGGTTTGAGAACGGGCGGCCACAAATGCCACTTTACGAGTTAACGAGCCTAATGATCAGTAGTGCAGCAGCTTGGAATGCCGTAGACGCGTTCGCTAGTAATACCCTCGTGAAGCTACGATGGGTGGAGAGGCAACGGTTGAAGAACAAACGGGCTGGAAGCCTATACTGTATTCCACCAAGGTCCCACCGTCGGAAGCGCGCTAACGACAACCAGCCTCTGCGAAGTAATACCTAACGAACGTCCCGCGGGGGAGTGTGGTAGAAGAAGTGTGTGTGGGGGAGTAGTTTTCAGTACGTAGAAGTCGTATTTGCTGCTACTAAGAACCAGCAGTATCTTTTGAAAATTTTCTACCTCCTGCTCACTGAGCTAAAAAAAAACACCTACGCACGCACACATCACCGCATACGCAAACACACACACTCACATCATTAACTACGCATGTTCAGCGATCTACAATAAGCCTTATGTTCCCTCTTTACCACCGATTTACACAAAATACAAAAATTAAAAACAACAAAATATTCTTCATAGCTACGAAACATTCTATCCTTCCTTCTTTCGATATATCTTCCCTTCCCATTATACACATCTTAATAAACAAACGAAAAAGGATTCCTTCAAGAACATACATTATTTATGATTCGGATAAAAAAAAACTAAGAAACACAAACGTGCACACACATGTCTACACCAATTTCCACGAAGAAAAAAGTAAAGTACACCCTGGGTGATGCGACTATTTCACCATATCGCATTTCAGAACACTTACACGTCTTCTGATCCTTCCTCATTTCTATTTTTTATTATCGCTATTTCCATTCGTGTAAATACCCCGCTGAGAATGGAAGAAGCACTAGTATTATAATAATAATAGTAATGATAAAAAAAAAGGTCAAATTGTATTTATGACCACACTTAAAAGTATTTATATGGAAAAATAAAAGACAGATGGAATTTTCCAGATAACGCTTGAAGGTAAGTTCCTATATAAGCCGACTTTTCTCTTTAGTTATTTTCAAAAATACTAAAGCCACCAAATCGGTTACTGAGAGTTCAATTACTTAAAACAAAAAATAAAAAAATTAAAAATGGAACCTAACAAACATAAGTGCACTTTTTGCCGTGAGATAGTTGAAAATTTACTGGACCGTTACTTCTCGGAATTTGCAAGAGCTTGTCAGCTAGGTTTGCAGCAAAATGATTCCTTGAAAGAAGGAACAGTTGGCGACCAGTGAACAAGGTATAATTTCTGTGGAGTGATTCTAACCGAACACGAGTGGTTCCATACCCATATATGTAAAGAGTTCGTCGCAGGCTGTGAAACAGCATTTAAAGAAAACCGGTATACTATTCCCAGTATGAACGCCGGACCGTCCACAAGCAACGCCGGTGCGCGTAAAGGAGTTTTTGAAGTTAATACCAAGCACAAAGTTCCTGCCAGTAAGGTGTATTGCGAGCTCTACCAAGTTTTTGTGATGAAGAGAAAGTGCAAAAACCATTTGAGGACCAACAGGCACAAGGAGAAGGCAGCTGTGCTCTTAAAAGAAAATGTATTCATCACATCTCCGTCAACATCGGAAAATGTGATTCAATACAAAATCGCCAGCAACTCGAGGCATGAGATATTAATAAACAAATTTTTGGAAGATATCCGCACGTATATACACGAGCAAATTCAAACCAAATTAGATGAATTTGGCTCTGTAAAGTTCAATTTGAGGCTTTTTGGAGATTACGTGAAGGGCTTCGAAACAGAAATGGTGATAACACTGAAACACTTCTCAACGAAATTCGTTGCTGCAAGAGAAAACAGTGAAGTTGACAATAAGATTGACGAGCTCTTTTTATCGAGCTTAAAAGAGCAGCTGAAGGGTACGAGAAATGAGATAGCGGTTGGGCGATACCAGAATTTAAATTCTGCGAATTAATTATTTGCAAGTTGGAGCCCATTCCTGTGGGTTCACATGTATATGTCAATTAATATATACACTAAAACGACTACAATTAATGCGAAAAATGCTGATGTCTACTGTTTTAAATGGTGCATATTAGCGGCTATCGCTTACGAGTTCGACAAACCCTTGGAAGAAGAATTACGCAGATTAGCTCACACGAGCTATTATAAAATCGGAAGTATTCGCGAGATTGTCATTAAATTTTTAAACATTCAGATTGACTTTTCTGGATTGAAGTTTCCGATAACCAACTGCGACATCAATCGGTTTGAACAGAATAACTAAGACTTCCGCATAAATACATATGAATTGGTACGTTCCAAGGGTCCATGAAACGTGGTTGGTCCAGCAAGGGCGATGAAGGAGCAAAAAAGTTTGCATCTCAATTTGCTAACTGTTTTTAATGAAACGACTAAGCAATATCATTATTGTCTTATTACCAACATGCAGAGGTTGGTAAAAACAGCATACACGCGAAGCCATATGTCAGGACAGTTTTGTGATTTGTGTCAAACGTTTTACACCACGACTGGAACCCGCCATAAGGGAGGTTGAACCAACTTCAAAAATATGGAGAAGAAGTTGTCGCCGCCAATAATCATATATGCTGATATAGAGGCTGTTCTTAAGTTCTGTTAAGCCCATAGAAGTTCTTATTAGGAGCGAGGAGACGAAGATTGCGAGTGAGTGAGTGTGATGAACAGTATGCTTTTGTTGGTGAGAATGTAACAAATTTTTTTTTTTTATTTAAGTAATTAATTGAATTTGTTTATTTATTTCTTATTTTTATTAGGAGAAACCTGCATAGCTGAATTTCTAATCATATGCAGCGGAAAATGGATGACCTCTATCAGTTGTACTGGAAGAATTCCGCAAGTCCTAAACAACTATTGCTAGATGAACTGTAGCATTATCGTATCATCGGTTTACCAAGTTTATTAATCACTTATGCAAAGTATGCACTTTCTTATATTTCCACAATATAAATCTAGCTATAACCTAGTTATAACCCACATTAAATGTAACTTTAGTAATAACCTAGTTTAATTCTACTATTTTGCTTAAGCTAGCATAATAATTTATTATATAAGTTACTGACCACAGTTCATTTGGGTCAGAATTAAAGTAAGAGTTAATGAGTCGGAATGAAAGTCAGATTTAAAGTGAGAGTACAAAACAAACAAGAGAATTATAATAAATGTCAATTCAAGAGAATCTTTAGAGTGTTTTCACTACAGAAAAAAAAACAGAGATGGAAAACACTGAATGCTACGCCTGTGAGGAAATAAATTTTGGGATATAAAGATAAGTACTATAGTTATTTTACAGATGAATTTGTGGGATTCATCCATAGGGACTGTAGGAAATTTTTTCAATTTAAGCTACCCTACTTTCCTATTATCTTGCATAATTTAAGTAGGTATGATATTCGTCTGTTTATCACACAGTTAGGGTCTAATTTGCCGGTTATACCTTGTAACAAAGAGTTGTACATATCAATTACGAAGAGAGTAATATAAGGAAATAAGATAAAATATTTAATGAATTTTGTGGATTCCAATCGATATTTAAACTTTAGTTTAGAGAAGTTGGCCAAATATTTGCAGCCCAGTCAGTTTAAAGTGTTAAAGAAAGCATTTAAGAATCCGAAAAAATTTCCGTTAATGAGTCGTAAAGGTGTCTTTCCGTACGATTATGTAAACGACATCAAGAAGCTTGATGACACAATTTTACCAAGCCGAGAGTGCTTCTATAACTATATATCCGATCGCGAATGTAGTGAGGCTGACTAGAATTTCGCGCAGAGGGTGTGGGACGCGTTCAAGTGTCAAACCCTTACAGATTATATGGTTCTATATCTCGAAAGCGATGTATTAATACTAACCGATGTTTTCGAAAATTTCAAGATGTTATGCTTAGAAATATATAAACGAGATCCATGCAATTATGTTACAGAGCCATCACATCAAAGGTTGTCCGAGTCAAATAATAAGTTTAATGAAAATTATGATAAAAGCAAGTCTGAAAATTATTTGGCCTATATGGATGCAAACAATTTGTACGGTTGGGCCATGTCTGAAAAACTTCCACTTTTAAGCGAAAGTGACTGCCTACCTTTCTATGCAGACAATAAAATTCCTCCTACTGGAAAGTATAAAAAACTCATAGCAGATTTAACTCATAAAATGAATTAAAAGATTCATTTAAAAAATCTGCTCCTCTGGTTGGAACACGAAATGCAGTTGAAATATATTCATAGAATACTAAAATTTAATCAAAGGGCTTGGTCGGAACTCCACATTAGTTTAAACGCCACTAGAAGAAAAGTGGCCAACAATGAATTTGAGAAGAACTTCTATAAGCTAACGAATAATGCGATGTATGGGAAAACCATGGAAAAGGTTGAAAATTGTCGGGACGTTCGCTTAGTTAATAGTTATGAAAACAGAAGGAATTCTGAAGGATATAGAGTTCTCATAGCGAAATTTAACCTTAAGGGTATCGAAATATTCGATAATGGGTTATATGGAGTCGAGCTAAGTAAATTGAAAATTATTCATGATAAACCAATATATGTGGAGGTAACTGTGTTAGAACTCTCTAAGTGGTTGACTGAAGAGTATGACTTTTATTATAACTTTTTACTTAACCAGAATCAAACAATAAAGATTATATGTATGTATACAGATTCATTCATATTAGAATTTGATGGTAATATATACGACATTAATAAAAATAATCCTAATAAATTTGACATATCAGATTACCTACCCTGCAATATACATAATACAATTCCTAATAATAGAAAAGCATTAGGTTTGATGAAAGACGAGAATGTCGGGAGAACCATGACAAATTTTAAAGGTTTAAATGCCAAAGCGTTTGCATACATAGGCAATGATGGGAACAATAAAGAAAAAGAAGTGAAAAAAATGTGTAGCCGACAAATTAAAATACAGTGATTATAAACACTGATTATTTTTATTTTACTGATCTGAAATATTTCGGTGGTCCTTTAAATTTGCTAATTCTAACATAATCTCCAACTTTAAACTTTGGTCTTGGAAATGTTTTAGGGAAATTATATACATTTTGTAATATCTGCTTCTTGTTGTCTTTATTGACTTCATTTGATTTCCTTTTTAATTATTCCGTGATAGGTATTATTGTATTTGGGTAGTAATGTTTGCAGGTTATTTATCCATTTGCAATTACCATTCATACTAAACATTTTCCACGTTAAGTTTTTTAATGTTCTAGTAAATCTTTCGCATATGGGGGCTTTCATATGAGTGCATGTGTGATAATGGTTAATTTGATAATCTTTCATCAAATCTTTAAAATCTTTATTGAAAAATTCCTTTCCCTGATCAATCTGAACATTTCTTGGATATGTATTTCTTCTTTCAAACACCTTTAGCTTTAACTATATCTGAAGAAGTCTTAGATTTTACTGGTTGCGCGAAAGCAATTTTAGAAAATAAATCAATTCCATCCAAAAGGTATTTGTAGCCGTCATTTAGCTTATGAAATGGAGTTAACTCAACTAAATCAATTTGCCATGTATCGTTAATTCCTTTTTGAACGAATTGCTTTCGAACAAAATTTTTTCTGGCTCGTTTTTCAATCACAACTTGAATTTTGCTCATTTTTCATGATTTCTTTTTGGTAAATGCGGAGTTTTCTGAGCACTTGGCGATATGTGATCCATTTATTGAGACGACACATCTAGTACTGAAAGTGGTGTGAGTTCTTTTAGAATATAAACTCAAAGATTATAAAAAATCAGCTCAGTATTTACCAGCAACTCATCAAACCATGTCCAGAGTAACTAAAAGCAAGTTCGCTCTTGTTGATTTCCAGTATTGTCATGGAAATCAAAAACAACTTTTTATTAAAGACATAGCATATATGAGTGCAAATTCTGTTGTAGCCAACTACTTTTTATTTAGACCGCCGTTCGGTGTAAAGGAATTAAATGATAAGATTAAAGATCAAAATCATGTTTGTGCTAAATTTATTCATGGTTTAAAATGGTGGGATGGCGCAATAGACTATTCTTGCTTAGGTAACATATTATCTCCCTTGAATAATTATGGGAATGTTTTAGTCGTGGGAAGAGAAAAACAAGAATTTCTTAAAAAGTATCTAAAATCTCAAGTGATATTCGTGGACACGCAAAGATCTTTGAGAAAACTACGTAATTATTTTAGTAACTGCCCACATCATAGAAATGATTTTAAATTCAGATGTGCTCCCAACAATTTATATAAAATTTTTATCTATGTTGAAAAAAACTCGAACGCCATTAAAGTTATTACTTAAGATTAAATAAATAAATATTTATAAAATGACGAATTTTGTGAAATTCTGGTTTATTCTCTGGTTTATACTTAACAAGGTAACATGTTTTATCAGTTTTACCACTCGTTTACTGTGCTTATTAGCGGACCACCAGGATCAGGCAAAACATTTTTGAAAAATCTTATTTACAACAAGGGTTACTGTGAAAATTGATCGAATAATTTGGTGTTATGGTGAAGAAAATGGGAAACCTGATATAAATAATGTTGCGCATGTTGAATATGACAATGGAATACCAGAGAATTTGGAAAATGTTCTCAACGAACCAGCTATCGTCGTGCTCAATGACTTAATGTTGGGCGCTTTCAACAAAACGGTTGTGAACTTTTTCTGTCATCGTAGTAACACAAAACATATTTCACAAATCGTCGCACACAACAGATATTTCATTGAGTTCAAAATATATAGTTGTTTTTAAAAACCTTAGCGATATCCTACAGTTTCAACATTTAGCAAGGCAAATTCATCCTGAAAACTCATTTGAACTTATGAAAATATGTGAAGATGTGACTAGCAAACCTCACTGTTAGTTATTAATCGACCTTACACAAAGTGTAAATGATTTATTAAGATACAGAACGAACATATTTAATACGAATTTTTGCTATTGCTTCTGTGACACCTTCTGTATGTCCTCAAAACCAATAACAGCAAATTCAGAAAAGTTATACTAAACTGTGCTGATGATGAATTAATTAAAACTTTGATTGAGATTATCTTTAACACAATAACTGGGAACAGTAAACAAAAAAACGAAGATTTCAAGGTTTTAAAAAAGTATAAAAAAGAACTTAGATTCATCTCGAGACCAAACGCGGATTTATCGGAAAATTATTAGACAATGTTCAATAAATTTAAGCCGAAGCTAAATAAAGTAATTTTGTTGTACCCAACTTCATACGATGCGATGATGGATGACAAATATTCGGAGGAATTTATTAATAGAAAACTATTACCACACTTGAATAACATATCCCTTTCAGAACATAATAAATGGATCAAAATTAAAGGAGAATTAAATACTTATATTAGAACAAATTGAAACCAATTAAGCAAAACTTTGACTATATACCCGGAATGGCGCTTTCTAAAAATGATGTAGAAGATGGGAGAGTTAACATTGAAAAACCTGAAATCCTTCTCCAAAACGTGAACGTGACGGCATATTGAAAAATATTAGCGAAAAATTGCAAAGTGACTTAGATGACAGCACATTCAAAAATAGTAGAAAACAATTGACTTAGATGATAGCATTTCACAAGATGAATTTATGACGCCTGAAAAATTCTTAAATAAAAATAAAGGAGCAACACCACACAAAGTAAGCAGACAACCTGCAAAACCTAATATAAAACCAAGAATTCAAAAACCCATTTCTCTATATAACACCCGACTTAGAAACCAACTTAAAACTAAGGATGAATTAATTAAAAATGGCCTGTGTACAGATGTTATCATTGCAGCCGGAAAACGAAAATTGGGTCAGGAATCTTCATTTCAGAAGGGCGAAAATAGTTTTAAGTGGATTGCTTTGTAAAAATGTATATTTGCGCTAACATTAAATAAAAAACTATTACAATCGCGTTTTGAGTTCATTTATCTAATGCCTTTTAAACTATGAACTACATGCAGGATTTTTATTTAACCTTATTAAGCAACAATTCAGTTGTCGTTTACGAAAAGAATACTTTGTCCTCATTTACAAATATTGTAAATCTTCCTATTGTTACAAATGATCAGTGGGAAGGTGGAATAAATGAACTGTTTTTAAATAATGTCAACATTGAAAATGATACATCTCAAGAACAAGTGCAAGAATATTCACCATTATTTATTTATGCTGATATAATAAAACCTCGTTGCGTTGGAGATAAAATTTTAAGATGTCTTCGGGTTCTGTTGTTTAATGGAAAAAGCAAGTGTTTTGAGTTCAACAGCGTAGAGTACTATAGCGTTGAAATTGCTACTATAAACGACATCACTATACTCATAGTTAGTGCAGACTGTTCCAAATATAATTTTCGTGACTCCATTACACCTATTTACATTACTCTTCACTTTAGAAAAAAGAAACGCAATTAAAATGAAAGCGATATAAACGAGAGCACAATTAATATTTCATTCAGAAGTGTAACAGACTGACATGGGCGAGTGTATACTACTATGTATCATATTATTCTAATCAAATCGGTAGTGGAATAAGTCACATAGGATCATTATATGTGTCACCACGAGTCGTACAACATAGGCGTGGCATTGGTTCATTCTTCGCGTCCTTTTTTAGAAATTTAAAACCGTTGTTTCTATCAGGTTTGAATGCGATTAAAGACCAAACAATGGATACAGCCAAATCTATTCTCAATGATTTCGGTCACAAACCATTTAGAAACATTTTGGCAGAGCAAAAAGACTTTAAATAATTTAACAGAAAAAGCAGTCAATAAGATGTCATCTAAATTTTAAAAAAACTCTGACAAAAGTAGGATAAGATGTCGAATCAAAAGGAAATGACGTCCGTCACAGAAGAGATCTAACGCGAAACGCACGAAAAAATTCGATCTACGTAGCAAAGTAAAAGACATATTTGCTTAGAAGCTATGAGCACTCATATAGAATGTATGAAAAGCGAATTAGATTTATTCGCAGCTCATCCTATACAAAGTAGCATTGTATGTACAGAAGAAGTCTCATATAATCCTATTGAATCCTTAGACAACCCTAGCTCCATAGAATTTCTCTGTCTTAGTAATAGCGATACATATCGAGATCTTTGCAGAGTTTATTTAAAGTTGGTTGTTCAATTGAAGAATAAACATAATTCTGGTTTTACTGACAATAAGTGTAATGTTGTAAATAATCTTCTGCATTCCATGTTTCGAAGCGTATTCATATATTTAAATAACGTATTGGTTTCGCAAAGTGACAACAATTACCACCACTGCTCATACATACAAACTCTACGTAATTGTGGTACTAATGCTGGTCGAACACCTGTATCATGTTCTGGATAGTATCCAGACTACTACACCGGTGAAGTCTTCCATAATGGTAAAAAACAATTAACTGAGCTGTTTGTTAAAAATAATACAGTTGAAATGTTTGGAAAGGTGCATGAAGATATGTTTAATCAACGTAAAGTCTTACTAAATAACTAAATTGATTTGCGCGTTATATTTAATTCGGAAAGGTCATCATTTTACTTAATAGAAGGTGCTGATAAGAAAACGCAGCTTAAAATATTAGAAGCAAAATTATTTATGAATCATATAACTATTACTATTGGAATACTGATTGGTCAACATAAAATATTACAAACGAAAGCAACTTTATATCCATTTAATAAAGTAGAAGTTAAAACATTCACTCTGTATCCTGGAAACCATACCCTATCATTAGATAATGTTGTCATGGTTTACAATAGTGCTTATTCAAGCAATCCAACAACGGATCCTTTCAAGTTCGAGCATTTTTTTTTGCAAAGGTTTAATTTGTCAGTCAATGGTATCCAAATACCCGCTCAACTACTTGAATTCGATTACTCAAGAGAAAAATTAAGATCAACCAGAGCTTATAGCATGCTATTCAAATCATCTGGAACTAATCACTCAGATCGTGGTCTTCATATAAATAAGAAGCTTTTTGATGATAGCTGCTTTATACTAGCGTTTGACCTCTCCGCTGATCATTGCAATAACAATTTGTGCGCTAATATTTTAAGGCAAGGAAACATACGCATTGAAGGCAAATTCGTTCGGACATTAACAGCAGCTGTAACTTGCATAGTGTACTGCGAGTATGATTCGATGTTAGAGGTTGATAGAAACAGAAACGCGAAAATTACGCTTTAAAATGAATACGATACAAATAGAACAAGCACTTAAGGCAAACGAAGAAGTACTTCCTGGGTGATTTTCCAGCTAATAATTTACCTCGGAAAGTGAGGTCCAAACCTGCTCTTATAATAGCAAATCCAGACTACTCTAATCAACCAGGAGAACGTTGGGTTGCTTTTTACTTCAACTCGAAGACAAGAGCCGAATACTTCGATTCATATGATCAACAACCATTGAAAAACATTTTTTCAAATTTTTAAATAGAAACTGCAACACGTATGCATATAACAAGCGGCAAATCCAAGGATTCTTTTCAAGCATTTGCAGACATTATGCTGTGCTTTATAGTTTACACAAGTCAATGAAAGAAAATAAATGCTTATCTCGAACAGTTTATAAGAAAATGCTCAAAATATGTAAACAAATTTTTAATAAAATAAAAGTTTAATTTCCAATTTACAAACAAAGTCTTTTATTTTCATTTTGATCCGTCAATCTTTGTATTGCCTTGTCCTGAAGATTTTCAGGCGTCATTGAGTGTCTGCAGAAAGGACTATTAACGAAATTTAAAAAAATATATAAGCTTGTAGAATTAAAATCTGTGTATCTTATTTCTTGCCATGACTTTTTATTTTTTTTTTTCTAATACTGACCACGTTATTCTTTTTCCAATAAAGCGTTTGAAAAAACTGACTAAAATTCAGATATGCAAATGATGAAACACTTGCACCACCCAGACTGCACGTTTTTACTTTCTTTTCCTGGAAATCCAATTACGCATTTCTATGCATGTTCATGTTTAATTGTTATCAGCCTCATAAGTAATGAGTTTCCTTGAAAGAGTCTATGTAATAAAGAAAGGATTGTCCGAAGGACATTTTTCCGTGAACGTGGTATAAGGGTGTGTAATAAAATAGAAACGCATGTGGTGCTATTGTTTGTATTGAAAATCAATCTCCGAAGAAGTATTTCCAAAGTGTTTTCCTTGCTAATAATTTACCACGGAAAGTGAGGTCTAAACCTGCTATGATAATAGCAAATAAAGACTACTCTAATCAGCGAGGAGAGCATTGGGTGGCCTTTTACTTTAATTCCAAGCTAGGAGAGGAATACTTCGGTTCATATGGTCAACAACCATTGAAAAAAGAATTTTGCAATTTTTGAAAAAGAAACTGCGACACGTATGTATATAATGAACAGCAACTCCAAGGGTACTTTTCAAGCACTCTCGGACATTATGCCTTGCTTTGTAGCTTATGTAAAAGTCAACGAAAAAGTTTAAATGCTTATCTCAAAAAAATTTAGTAAAACTGAATACAGCTTAAACAGCTCAAACTATGTAAAAAAGAATTTTTAATAAAATAAATCAAAATTTCATTTTAGATATCAAACTCTTTATATTCATTTGGAATAAACTCAAAAACAGGTGCATTAGCTATAGATTTATCTCTTCCCCGAAAGATAATATGTGGAATACTATTTTCCTGTAACTTTTTATACGGATTCTTCTCCATTTTTCTCCATATTCTGTTGCTTTTGCTTTACATCCGACTATTTTATAGCCTGTGTCAATTGATAACTTATCTAACATTGTATAGCCTTGCCCTTATGTTTTCCAGGCGTCATTAAGAGTCTGCAAAGGTCTATTGAAAACATTTACAAATATTATGAGATTTTTTGAATAATTAGATATATGAAAAATATTTCTTTCGCTTTTTATTTCTTACCATGCCTTTTGTTGTATTGATCACGTAGTTGTTTTTCCAAACACGAGTTTGGAGAAACTAACCAAAATTCAGTTTATAATTTATTTTTATAGACACACTGGTCACATTTGCATCACAATGGCTGTAGTTATCAGAAGAATAAAAATAAAACATATGTTTAATTGTTATTTATTTGTTTAATGATTCATTGTATTAAACTCTTAAAGTCTGTTGTAGTCCGTAGCGAGTGTAGGTATATTAATATACAACAGTTGTTCATCGAAACTATCATTGAACTAATGATCATAGCCTCCAATTTGATTAGAAAGTGTTTCAGTTTCATATCTGGGGTCGTAATCCAGAGTCTCGCTTCATTATCGTCAGAAAGTGAAATAATTTCAGAAGTTTGCGAAGGCACAAAGATTACAGAGTTCATTGTCATCTGAGAATCATAACTTTCAGTCATCATCATTTCCGCAGTAGATTGATT
>KK502742.1:56072-69307 GCA_000688735.1 Glossina austeni | reverse complement strand
TTGTGAAAAAGCACTGGCTAAATTGAGAATTGTTGTGAAAAAGCACTGGCTAAATTGAGAATAATTGTGCAAAGGCATGGCTGAATTGAGCATGGAAAAATTGAGAATATTTCACAAGAATGACTTAATTGTTGCCAGATGAACCCTAATTTCATTACAGAAGAACTTTAGTAAAATTTTATTCGCCTTTCACACATTTTCGAAAAATGTTAGAATTGAAATGTTAAAATTGGTCGATAAGAGCAATTTGGTACAAAAATTCACTATATCAAATTTGAACCTCGTATGTCTATCCGTCCCTATGCAAAGTAATCCTTGCCACGTGCTGACTATAATATTCATTCAATCATTGACAAATGCATTCCTTGCCGAAAATCAACAATTACACGTGAATACATTCATATGGATTTTATCGAAAATATTTTTAAAAAACCCATCTGAGATAAAATATAAGGGAAATATCTTAAGCGTGAGGAAACTTTTAATTTTAAGCATGTGTAATGTGACAAACAATCATCAAGGTTAAAAATTAAGTTTGATTTTGTTTAAAAAAAAACCAGTATATGTATGCGAAATTAATCAGAGTTTTACTACTCTAAAATTTTTTGTTCAAATTATGCACTTACTTACTTAAATAATAAATCTACTTGTATACATATATAAAAAAAACTTTAATAAATAAAACTTAGCCTTTTGTGATGCATTTTTGTCTTATGGAATTATTTTGTTAAATTTTTCATTAACCGAACAATTGCAAAAAAATATAAAAATGTAAGTTTAAGCAAAATTTAGCACTTTTTGTTGCCTAAAAAATATTTAACTATATTTAATGGTGCAAAAATAAATATATAATTTAAAAAAAGTCCTTATACGTGTATACGCCTTTTAATGTCAAGTGTCTACTAAATACAATTGGCTGCGACTATTCTTACATTACATACATTACATACGTCAAGTAGTGGTCGTTGAATTAACAATTCAATGATGAATACTGTTCACGCAAACTTCTTCACTGTATAAATGACTAAATGTATGTATACATATACGTTTAATAAATTGTAAATAACTACAAAATGATAAGAATTAATTTTATAAATAAAAGTATTGTACCAGTACGATCTATATACAAAATGTGTTACTTATTAGAAAATAATTTACTAAGATTACAGATTCTGGATAGCAGATAGGTTCGGCTTTTGGTGGAAATTATGATGATTTCTATAGACCTGTAGTAAATTTTTTTACTGTGTTGGATGAGTGCACAATTAGGCCGTACAGCACGGTCGGGTTGATGGTAATATCTAAAGAAATGCGTAAAGTTGGTAACTCTGTTTATTAAGAAAAACATTCTCTTCACGTATTCTATATCTCTTTGCGGCAAGAGGGTGAAAATTGTGCTCTTCTTTCTTATTTATATTTGCTCTTCCTAATTTTGCTTAAAAGTGCCGAATTTTGCTTGAAAGTGTCAAATTTTTATGCTTTTTGATATTGATTTAAATAAGAGAATCATTTGTCTTATTCGACAATTTTACATTGGAACAATTTTTATAAGAAGAAAACTTCTTACTGTTCAATTGTCTTTGTACAATGGGTCTCCGTGAACTATTGTTTATGCACTACGCGTAGACGCATTGGCAGGTGTCAGAAAGGTGAAAAAAAAACATTCATATTTCTTTAAATATTTTCGGGTAGATATTTTCGGACTAGAGACTATTAAGTTAAAAATGAACATTTTCCTAAACGTATACACATATAAAAAGCATTTAATATAAATAAAATTTAAGATTTATTCTTATTGTCTTCAATGTACTTAATCTTTCTTTTTAATAGGTGTAAGAAAAAACCTTTTTAAATTAGATGTTTTTTTTTTTAATGAATTTATATACATATTTTCTTGTAATGAGAACCAGTTTTTTAAATAAATGTTTGACAAATCATTGTTTACTGATATGATCGACTAGCATTAAAGTGGCGAAAATAAAAAAATTGCACATTTGGACTCTCAAATAGAAGGCACATATATTAAAACGGGTTAAATTAAATAAAAGCATCCAAAAACAAAAATTAAATAATGTTGTAGTATAATCAAAAGGAATAAAAATGATGTTGCAGTGTGAGAGTGGGCTGAAAGCCATGAAAAATTATAAACCACATTCGCTTTCCAGTATACTTTAGTCGCTGACGAATTTGTTGTTTAGAGCTGCATTTATAAGAGAAAACAGCTGTAAATTGAGAATAAAATGAATTGAGAATTGCGTGTGAAAGATATGTAAATTGTTTCTTTTTTTGCTTTTTACTCTAAGTGTCTAATCGACAGTTTTCATTGGTTATTGCTTGTAATCAATTGTGTATCATCAATCTCTCACTACATCATCATATACTGTTGCTATCACTGATAAACCGCAACAAATAGTAAAACTCATCAATCTACTTGATACATTTGTCTTATCGCCAACTGATCTAATCGATTTTATTAAGCAAAACAAAAAACAGGTAAGTGAAAAGATGTTACTAAAAACTCAGGTAATGTTGAGAAATATACACATCGTTCCTTTCCGTATATTAGGCCATTTGGTAGTAGAGCAACATCGTGATTGAAGAAATCTTATAAGATATAAAGACACTCATCGGAACGCTTTAAATCCTCTTATGTTGTGCCTATGTAAATATTTTAAATTTGAATATTTTATTGGTAAGATTTGCGACCAGGTGAAAATGACTTTTGATTACCTGGATCAAGACAAACGAGTGAAGAAATATAAATCGGCGTCTCTTGTGCATTTTCAAATTTAATTGTACTGAAAGAAAAGATATAATGAATAAATCCGCTTTGTTTTGTGAAAATTAAAAAGTTGGCTTTTATTTATACAAAACAAGAGCTTATTGCTCTAAATGAAAGAACAGACAACTTTGAAGATTTTTACATATTTTTCATTTCGATGAGAGCTATGATTTCTCCTCTCAGAACTTATAAGTTGTCCCTTGCAAGCTGACATGCAATCGCAACTAGTAGAGAAACTAGAACAGGTTATCTTTTTGATTCGGCACAAAATCCTGTTATAAAATTTCTGCCATTATCATGTAAATGGTTTCCAAAGCTTCTAATTGCCTGCGATGTTTGTCTATGCCCGTATATGAATCATATTGCGGCATTTTGGATGATGACAATGTTATTCAAAATGCAGCAAGTATAAAACGTCTAGCTGAAGCGGCAGTGGCCTATGGAAAAGTTGGTGCTCACATTGTGAATGATCTAAAAACAAAACACCTGATTACTATTTATTATTATTCTCTTTTCATAATTCGCTCTTTGAATTGCGTGATTATGTGAGCAGAAAGTTATGCTGATTAACGGAACTCTGTTATATTACGGGACCCTAGTCTCTGGTAAAGAGCAGAGAAAAAGCCGATCAACCGAAAATCCCTACACGTATACACGCGGACGTTACACGGTAGTAAAGAAATTATCATACAGTATCGTCATGCTTACTTAGAATTGAAATTTAATAGAAATTAAAACGGATGTCTTTCAAACGAGTAGTGTGTTCTCTCCTCGAGTTTGGTACCACATTAATTTCGAATGACTTTATGAACGTCATTGTCACGTTTTCAAATGAGCAAACGCAATTTATAAACAAACACATGCGAGCAACCTCGTAATTCTTCTTCTAAAAACATTGCGCCACTTTTATAATATGAAGAAATATGCACTAAGTACAAATCGATAAACCAAATTAACAGGAAACATTTAACAATATCAACAAAAGTTAGTTATTAAAAATTACTAGAAATGCTAAAGTGATATCAAATTGTCAACAATAACGGTGTTTTTGCCGGATTCTATGCAGTTTATGTAGGATTTGGATAAAGGGTTCTACAAAAACTGTCTATTGATTATGTAAATTTCATTAGCTCTCGTTCGCTCCAAGGAGAGGTAATCTCTTTTCTTTGCATTATATATTTCTTTTATTTGTTTTGAAAAAATAAAGTGAAAAAAGGAGGCAACCTTGACATTTTATCGTGGTTATAAACAACCAAAGTTACGTACAAAACGTGAATACCAAACAGAAATAACACAAAACTATATAAAACTTGAAGTTTGAAGAAAAAGTTTTCGATCAGTGTTCAATTTATAAACTCAATAAAATCAAAAAAAAATGAACGGAAAGGATCGGAACTCATCGCACTACAAGATTTTTTCGTCAACATGCTTAATTCATTCACTTAAACAAAGAAAAAAATCTATATATATATACATATATATACATAAGGCTTATAAGTGGACAATGAAATAACAATCTCTTTTAATAATCCGATATAGGCCCAAGAATAAACCAAGAACACAGCATGAGGACGTCGCCACTATTTTAGAAATTATTAAGAAGAATCCATCGCAAGTAAAACTAATAGGTCGTCAAAATGAGGATTTAAAACAACTTCCTTGCAAAATTTTGCGCTTGCATGAATTTGAAGCTCAGTCCTCTGCAAAGCAATTTTTAATAGAATTTTACCGCTTATTTTTTATTTATAACTTACGGTTTTGTGCTACCATTAAAAGATCAAGAATTTTGGAGAACGTTTTTAACAGAAATAGAATATTTTTTATTTATTTATTATGATTTATTTATTACATATGTGTAAAGCGTAGATGCATAGAGGAGTAGTAGATAGCGTGGAGTTCATAGCGGACAGTCAAACGAACGAAGTGACGTCTAAGAGAAACACAAAGAGACATGAAACAGTCTTTAAGTGGAAGTCGTCAGATTATAAAGTCGTACAATTGTCCAACTTTTTTGCTCATTTTCGTTAATTCTTTATATTTAGTTAATCGTGAATTTGAATTACTTTACATTAAACACTAGTCTAGCATCTTTAATTCTGATAATAAAGATATCATCATTCATGCTGTTCACCTACATATAATGTATATATTTCATATCAGAGAAAAAATTAATTTCATATGTGTGATTACCATAAGCCAGAAAGATTAGAAACAGTGAAGAGCTGCAAATTGCATTTCCGAAACTAACAAGAATAAAAATTTGCAGAAAATTTTATGGTAGTATTGTGCAAGTTTTCTATTAGAGCGATGACGAAATACAAGTTGTAACGTCCGCGTATTTATGTGTGGGGAGTTCCCATCGGTCGGCCTTACCCTGCTCTTCACAAAAAGGGTAGCGGCATTCATAATAACGGAAGTCTTTTGAAAAGAGAACAAAGTGCGAAGTCCGGCTGTATAGCATAAGGAGGTTTGAAAGTAAAATTAACGAAGAGAGAGAAAAAAAAGGGAGGTCGACAAGAGTCGTCGCTTGAAGGTATGAAACACGACTTCATAGTAATAGAAAATAAAACAAAAACAAGAAAAAATAATTATGTAGAACTCCGTTTAAATCAAATACAAGTCGGTAGATATAAAATAATGCGTAAACGTTAAAGAACTCCTATTTGTTTGCGAATATAAAAATGCAATGAAATCACCATTACCAGTATTTTCAATAAACTTCCGAAAAAAAAACTTTAAAACTTTAACGATTAATGACAAATATGAAATAACTTTGTAAAGACAGTGTTTAAATATCTTGGTGTGAGATGCACGCAAGAATAAGATGCATTAAAACATACTATCTATTAAAATATACTTTAACATCCCTATAAATTAACGAAAACAGCATTGTATAAATTAAAGACAACGAATGAAAAGAAAAAAAATTAAATCAAAAAAAACAATCAATTAAGTGTTTGAATACAGCTTCAAAGGTAGGCTTGGCTACAGTGCATTTGCTGTGGGTTACAGAGAAGATTTTAGAATGGATTATGGTGATGTTGTGGCACTACTAGAATGCCATCGACAAGAAGTAAATATCGGTTAGCCTTAATAAAGTGCACAACATAGTCTACAAATCAAAAGGTCACTGGTCCTGAACTTTGTACAAACCAAAGCGTTTATCATTGGATTTCTTTTTCGAATGAAAATGGACTAAGCCAAAGAAATATGGCACACATGTCCAGAATAATAGCAAGTTATAAAACTTCAGTGGTTATACGAAGTCAAAATAACTAATATCACTTCAGATTTAAGCCAAATAATTAGCAGTGTTGCAGACTTAAGAAAATTACAAAAGGGATAAAACAAGTAAAAAAATAGAAAGCACAGGTATTCAGGAAAATTTACATATTTATTTAGTTGCAAATTCTTCGCTGCCAACACCTCGCTTGATGAGAAATATTTACTTCGATTTCTGGGAAGTTCGCGGAGCCGTGTCAATTCCGTATGACTACTTAAAACAGGAACGTTTTGGCAAAGAATTAGTTAAAAAATCCCATAGGTTTGGATCCTTGACTAATCATTGTAAAATTGTCGGCGTAATGCGCTTCAGCAAGTACAATTCTACTTGCAACATTCGGGTTGACATTGGCACAGTGCGAATAAATTTCACTAGGAACGCCTTGCCTACTCATGTGTGTTTGGACGCTTTTAACTAACCCGGTAGGCCATACCTGCTGATCATACGGTGTCTGAAGTGTTGGCATTACGAGCACGTCGGTAGGTTTTGCTCTAAATAAAAGGTCTCTGCCTATACTGTGGAGCTGCTCATAATTCTTGTCATGACTGCTAAATTGAAAAAAAGTGTATAAACTTAAAGAGTAATCGCGTATTTATACTCCCAATTATGTTTGAACTTTGTAAAATCAAATACAGACTCTGTTGTTCGTCTCAAAGTAATACATTTCCTTGCTCCTCTCGATACTGAGAGAGGTGGAGTTAGCATTCTACAAAATCGGGATGTCAAAAATTCAGCTACTGTCAAGTCTGCTGTCACCCAGCTCATCAAATACCTTTAAACTAATACTGCTAAGCCACGACTACATTCCAATAGACAACCGAAATCCTATAAATAATGTTGTAAGGAAGCGTTTTGCTCCCTTACTAAAGAAAAATAATAATAAAAGAAGTAAATAAGAATAAGTCCGTCCGCACAAATGAAGTCCGTCCGAGTTGTCCGTTACAGAGGTTTCACTATAATCATCCTCCTCCCGCACAAGTGATAAGCATTACTTTACATATTTCATTATATACATACATCCTAATTCATATCATTACATACATACAAACATATATTTATTATATAAACATATATTTAAATACATACATAAACATATACATAATAACATTTTCAATCATTGAATAGAGTACTAGCGCATTAGACTTTACAAAAACATCTGGTACATAACTGTTTCCCAAGAAATAGGCAAAGCTAGTTAAGTGTACACTAAACTGCATGAAATATACCTAACGGTTAACATAGAATAAGTAGAATATAAACACGCATAGCACTGAGAAAGCAGGTAGATGTAAATATTATACATAAGCATATGAAGGAAAACATGTTCGACCAGACAAGTATGATCGAACTTAAGCTGGCACATGTAAGAATAGATAGATAAGAATAACATTGTATAACGGGATAGTTCGGTGACCAGCGTGTCGCAATACGCGCAGTCTTTTATTGTGTCATAGCCGCCCCTGAGGTAAGTAAAGCACCGACTATACGACAAGCTGACTTTGACTATTAGGGCTTTTTGTTTGACTTTACGGATAGGGGATTAGCTGGTCCCTGAAGGACTGACGAACACTTTTTGTTCTGACGGGGACACGCGGCTGCTATGAAATAAATTCGTCTCTTTGTAGTAACCCGCGAATTCAGAATTTAAAACGGAACAAGCGCGTGCGAAGAAAAAGAAAGAAAGAAAAAAACGTCGGGCCACCTAGCTGGTCTTCTTTTTCCGCCTACCGCTCTAAAATAAACAAGAAAAGCCATTTGTAATCCCCCACAAAATTAAATAGAATAAATACAAGAATTCAAATAAAGTACGAACAACCCAAAGGTCCAATCAATAATAAATTGTCTTGGAAACGGACTCTGGAGTGACTGAAATCTACCCTGCCCCAAAAAACACCGTTACAATGTTAATAATCCAACAAAGCTGTCTAAGTGTCTTTAATAAAAATAAAACAATTTGAACAATATCTTCACAACAATGATATCTCTGTAGCATGTCTGTCCAACACATTCCTTAAATCTCAGTATACATTTATAATCAAAAATTAAAGCGTTTTTATATCGTACCGCGTTTTAAATACTTTTCGTGGTGGCGATGCTGCAATTCTCGTCTCCAATAAACTGACACACTTATCCTCATCCCATTATACTTTAAGAGCCCATTCAAATTCTCGATAAATAAATGCTTCAGCGATCTTCTAACCCTGAGGTATTATATTCCCTCAAACTGTACCGTTTTCAACATCATAATTCCTTTAAACTTGGTATATTAGTTCTGATTTTTACAGATTTCAACGCAAATTACGTGGGTCGAGTTATCAACAGTTCCAATCTCAGAAGCAGAAAAATTCTTGATGCCACAGAAAATAAAAATGTAATTTTCTCAACAACGTTTTGGTTCTCCCCAAATCTTAGTTTTTTAGTAACCTGGCGCACTCTCAACTTAAAGTAGGCAGCACGCACACTCTCGTTGAATCATATCAAGCGTTCTACTCTCTCCAATTGTAGCCATATGATAATTAAATCTATTTGTTCTGACAATCTATCTGGTTTTCTTTTCCACAACTTCTCCGATGTTTTCTCTGCTACCCCTCACTCGAAGAACATCGAATCAATCGCCTCCCCGAATGCTAAACGGAACAGCGCGTGCAATTTAGTCATTAGAAGCTAAGATTTACATTTAACAAATGTAAAAGATGTCCATCTAGAGTGAATTTTAATATCTTAACTTGAAAAATTACACGTTCAGATTGGAAAAACGCAACTTTATATATGAGCCTTTTCACTGCAAAAACACGTTAATTGACAACAAACGTACAGTTTGCCCTAGACATTATTTGTAATAACCCAGTATCTCTTCAACGTACGCTGTACATTCGCAAAACAAAATGCTTAGCAAGCGTTCTTCCTTTGATTTTTTTTAATTTCCTATGTTTTGCACTGCACACAAATCTGTCTTCTACACTTCCTATTAATATGATCGTTCATCAATACTCTCATTTACCGAACGTTTTGAAATCTATATGTAATATATCTTGGGTATGCACCGTTCAGTTTTTCTCATTCGTTTCCCCAAACCTTCGTTTAGAAACACATTTTATTCAAAATCCGAACGTTTCTTAACTTGTAACCAAATTTTTGCCAGTACGAAAATTTGCAAGGATTTTTGATTTCCAGATGTTAATACTGGAGGATATTATTCAAGTCACACTAGCAGCTCCATTTTCACAACCGGATGCCTTACAATCTTGGAAGTCCTTCGGCTTGCGGCCATGCAAACGCGAAAAAATGTCTGATTGTGTCAGAGAGTAAATCGGCTTTGTTAGCTAATCGCTCCCCACAGATAGAATTCATCCATTTATACTAGAATTTAGATCTTTGTTATACAATCTGAAATCTCAGACCTTCACTTTTTACTTTCTCAGCGTACCTAGTCACGTGACAAAATTCTCCAAAGCAATCGTTGATCAAGCTATAATTTCCCCTGACAAAAAAGTTTTCGACACGTAGAAAGAACTTTGCAATTGTCCGAAACGATGGAACACTTCAACTTTTGCGCTCCATCTACATTCTGTATTTACTATTAACCGCAATTTTCAAAATAAAAATAAACGAGCTAAATGTTTATCTAGTTGTAATTTTACAAAATATTGACCTAAATTTTATTAATCGAATAATTTTTCAATCCATTTTTATCAATAGCATCTCGTGGCAATTTTTTTCAATTAGGGTTAAATAGACTAATAGGTAAAAAGATATAATAAGTAAATATGAAGCGATTATTTATAGTTGGGGTAAAACTCAGGACTCAATTTCCCTAAAACGTCTTATTATCATTGTCTTCGTTAAGTTCACCATTCGTTCTTATTATTGCGATAATTTCTTTCCGAGACGTTAAATATTTACCGGCTTTAACAACAATCTATCCTTTACCAAAGAAGAAACACCCCGCAATCTTGTTCTTGTTAAACAAGAAGAAGGATTTGACTTCCAGTGATACACTGGTGCTAAGAAAATTTTTACAAAGGATTTTCACCTAAAGTCCGCATATATGTCTTTTAGATGTTAAAACACGTACGCTCTTCTTCCCCTTCATTTGAAATTCTCGTTTCCTTAAATAAGCGATACTTTTTAGAATAGTTTTTTATATAATTCAAGTTTACTATTTTTATAATTGGTTCTTTCGTATTTTTCTAGTATCCAATTTAAAACAATTGTCTAAAATGAGTTTTCAACTAAATATTTGCAGTTTGTAGAGATCATGTGAAGACTACAAAATGCAATATCACATGAAAATAGAATGGAACAAAAACAGTATTGAGCAGAAGCCTGTGCTATTTGGCAACAGAGTCGTTAGAAGATTGTTTGTTTTATTTCTAGCGATGTTGTGAAAGTTGGAAAAGGTAATATACCTTTATTTACCAAATTTTCTTATTGGCATATATTCACTGTATGTCAAGGTTAGCTGTGTTTATCTTTAGTCATGATTATGTATAATAAATACATTTCTTTTTATTTCATTTCAGTTAAAAAAAATTGAAAACAATTTCACTATCGCTTCAGCGGAATGCGATACTTCCACAGGCCAAATGACAAGTTTGTGGTCTTTATATAGAAATTTAGTAATTACATCAATTTACCTTTGCAGATATCAAGATGTTACAAATCAACAGCCGCACATCCTGCAACTGGCATGCTTTATTTTTATACATCCTCCAACTGGCACGCTTTATTTGTGTATAACTGTTGGTGTAATGTTTTTCTTTTTTTTCGTTTGTAAATATTTCAAGAAGTTTTTTACATGCTGTTCCGAATCTTTTCACTCTTTTTTGTATTATTTTTTTTTATGCTTGTCAAGATTCCTTTTTTTTATTCTTCTATTATACGGAAAACGGTATGTTGCGTGTTCCTTCCTTTTGTTTGTCGTTTTTTTTCAGCTTTTACTGAGTTTGCATATTAACCTAAAAATTTTTGGAAGTTTTATTGTTTTGAATATTTTGATTAGGTAATTATTGCGCGAATATATATTATATATTAAAAAATTATATTTAAATAACGAATTATATATATTAAAAAAACAAATTATATATATTAACAAATTATAAACTGCAATTTAAGACAGATTTTAAGAGTTTTCCTATGAAGAATTGTTATCTTTGATTGAGATCTTAAGGATGCAGCTGCTAGCCTCAAGATGGCACAGGACATCTACTGATGTCACCATACTTTTAAATCAAGATCCATTAATTCCCGTAAAGCATCGTAATGCTGTTGTTTGGGCGCCTGAGAGCGCACAGCAGCGATCGCATTTATATTTATTTATTTCGTGGACATATATTTTTTACGTATTTATGTATTATGGATGTGTAATGTTATGAATAAGTGTTTAATAAGGTTTTAATGTTTAACTCTGCTCAATTGTGCAGTGTTTATGAGTGTTTATGAGTGTTTATGAATGTATTATATTATCGTTGTAATTATTATAATTAGTAACAGTTACAACCACGCGCTAAGGCAACATATTGAATTGTTGTTATTATTTACGGCTTAACTGTTACACATAGGCATATTTTTTGTACCTACCCAAAGATTCGTTTAAGTAGTGCCTAGGCGTTTATTTCCTTATATCTGCTAACATGAGTTATATTTATATGCCTACGTTCTAACAAAATACATTGGATGGCTTCTATTACTGCTTAACTGTACGCTTAACCGTTTACCTGCTCTACTCAAGCATGGTCAAGCAATTCGAAAAATTTTTGTTGAACTTCACAAGTGTAGAAACCAATTGGCAGTCTATTTTTTGGACTTTACGGATAGGGATGGCTTAGCGTAGTCGCTATCCCTGAACAACTGACAGAATTACTTGACTATACGGATAGGGGACGTCAGGCATAGTGGCCACCCTAAGCAACTGACAAAATTACTTGACTATATGGATAGTGGATATCAAACTTACAGTAGTCGCAGTCCCTGAATGACTGAATGGGAAATTTAGGGACTGATAACTGGCTGCATTAGTCGATGAGGTCGGCTACGGTAATACGAAACAAGTTTTGCAGAATCGCAGTATGCGCGGAATACAAGAAATTAAATTCAATAAAGTGAAATTACGCAGGTAACAGTACTAATTAGGCCGCCAGTCACCACAGCACTGCGCTAGTTTTCATCCTTACCGTATCATAACTGTTTATGGATATATTCGAAAAAAAAAACAATATATTTTTTACGAGGTCCAAGCTTCTTATCTATAAATTTCTTGAAAACGGACCATTTGGAAAGCCCCGAGTAATACTCCGGCTAAAAGGACGCGTTACACGCTTTATAGGGGAAATTTTTGTCATCTATAATAAAAGCCGCCCACAGCATGACGTATAAATCAAATCTCTTAATTTGCCTTTGTAAAAACGAGATTTTGCAAATGTATAATTAAATCCCTTACCTTGCGAAAAAAGACTATTGCCATTTTAATTTTTAAAAGGAGAAAATACTTGATTCGATATTGGAGAAGTTTTGTTGTCCGCCACATAAAACAGATTTCCACTACATTTATCGAAAAAGGAATTTTACTACCTTTATATTCCTCAACGAGACATTTGCCGCCGTCACAAATATAGTGCACATTGAATCTCTGCTCTTTTCACCGCCAGCAGCTAGTTAAATTTGAACTGAAATTATAAATCGACAAGAAGTAAAAAGTGTGAAGTTTTGTTGCTTTTGTTGCCAAAGTAAATTGAAAGCTATCTATTATTAAGTCAGCAGATTTTTCCAAATGAAGTGGTACAAAGAGAAGAAATCAAAAATATTCCGAACCGCTTAATCGTACCGAAGAAAAGCTTTTCATAACGAAGATAAAAATATACGACTTTAGATTTGAGAGCATATAAACGATATTCCGTTATCTCACTATTTATCGTCATTTGATTGTGATCAATGGCTAACGCAAATGGACGGAAAACTCCTACACAAATAGTTCGTGTTTACTTATGCATGTGTATCCTCTGACACATTTTTGTGATAGGTCAGTCATTTCTCCACTCAGTTCAGTATTTGTCTGCATATTTGTATGTATATGCATATGCGCTAAGTATATGCATATGATCATGCATGGAAAACGTGGACATTGTCGCTTGTCCGCTCAGTTTATTATTTGTCAGCATGTTTTTATGTATG
>KK502742.1:0-54971 GCA_000688735.1 Glossina austeni | reverse complement strand
AGGTTTGACGTAGCCGTCATCCCTGAAAGACTAATAGGACCATTCACCTCTACGGATAGGGGATGGCAGGTTTGGCGTAGCCGTCATCCCTGAAAGACTAATAGGACCATTCACCTCTACGGATAGGGGATGGCAGGTTTGGCTTAGCCGCCATCCCTGAAGGACGTATGGACACCCTCTCTTACAACGTGAGACGATTAGGGACGAACAGGCCGCCATGTACGCCGTAGCTGACTGCTGTAACACCGGCGACGCGTTCCGTTTATTTTCAGGAGATCTCGCGATTCGGCAAACGCGGAAAAATATAATAATAACAGTCGTGCGAAACGAAGTGATTAAAGGAAAAATATATAAGCTACAAAGTCGGGCCACCGAGCTGGTTTTTCTTTTATACGCTAAACCCTGTCAATAAAATCGCTGATAAATAATAAAAAGAAAAAAAAACCAATCCCCAACTATTAATCACCTATCCGAAAGGTCCAAGTCAATATAAATTTTCTTGGAACGAGCCTTGGTGGAGCCCTGAGCTTACCCCGACCAAGAAAACTCGTTAAAATATATGTATATATATATATAGACTATAAAAGAACGCGTCGCAACACGCTCATCCTTTCAGTCGTGTTATAGCAGCTAGAGGTAAGTGATCACGGACTACATAACTAGTTCACATTATCGATAGGGTCTTTTTTTGTATTTTTCGGATAGGGGATGGCTAGCTTGGCTTAGTCGCCATCCCTGAATGACTGACAAGACTGTTAACCTTCACGGATAGGGGATGGCTGGCTTGGCTTAGTCGCCATCCCTGAATGACTGACAAGACTGTTAACCTTCACGGATAGGGGATGGCTGGCTTGGCTTAGTCGTCATCCCTGAATGACTAATAGGACTGTTAACCTTCACGGATAGGGGATGGCTGGCTTGGCTTCGTCGTCATCCCTGAATGAAAGAAGAACATTCTCACCTGCGACGTGAAATGGTTAGGGACGGACGAATGGTCCTATAGACCGAGGTTGGCTGCTATAACCCCTGCGGCGTATTCTTTTTTTTCAGAATCTCGCGATACGGTTAAAACGTGAAAAATAATCTTTCGGAACGAATAAAATAACATTGAAAGCGTTAAAGAAGAGTCGGGTCACCACGCTGGTTTTTCTCCCATTTCCCTTAAAAATCGCTTATCTAATTTCTCGTAAATAATAAATCCAAATAATAAGAACAAAATCCGGAGGTTTCTTTATATAAATTTCTCGGCAAGAGTCCTGGGGAGCCCTGAGCACACCCCGCCAAAGAAGACTTGTTACAATTCTTTTTATATATAGTTTATAAGCTAATTACTTTAGTATATAAGCACATTGCTTCCTATTGAATAAGTTAGATGAATAAATCGCGTCAAATCAAAACTACGCTGTTTTTGCTTCTCTATTTTGGTTCAAGTGCCTAAATACCATTTCAACAAAAAATTCCTCTATAGTTCACATAAGTTTATGTGCATGTGTGGCTCATAAACAGGGGATTAACTACAAATATACGCGGACGTTAGATGTTCTTAACTTGTGCTTAAATAGAACATATAGAGGGAGTGCGATAGATGGCACTATTCCACATTAACCCTATAGAGAAAATATGAAATTGTTTTATGTCCGCCAGTGCTACCGGTAACTCAACGCAGCTTCTTTCTAGGCAAACGTTTTGACGAAACGTGTCCCCGCTACCAGACTGCATACGACACTGCATTCAGGATCTGCCCACTGACGTGCGGCGTGCAGCTGCTGCCTGTGCAGCTAGTGAATATACTCAGGACTGACTCAAGACAATCACGGCAATTACAAAGAGGTTGGCTGGGGCAATCGGAGACAATAAATGTACACTCTGCCGGTAAAATATACACCAAAAGCCACCTGGTTCAAATTCTTATTCAAATTTCTGTTATTTACAATAACATAAACGTGGACGAGGAATTAGATAGAGGATCTGCTTAGATCGCGATTATTATCCAGCTCATGGTAGCGGAGGGGAGGGGATGTTTGAGGATCAAAGTTATAAATTCGTTTAGGTCGCAAACTTGATTTGTAAGCATTTTTGTTTCTTTATTTTACGTATGGTAAGATAGCTTAACAGTCAACATATAAGAGAATCGTATAAGGTATTCGAAATAGGTTTATAGGCCTTAAAACGTGAATTTGGCTGATTAGCAATGTCATTCCGATATTGATCGAAAGTAAGACATACAGTGAGTCGTTATTCGTGTTCTGACTTGACTTTCCCTCCGTTTCGATAGACTTCCCTCTTTCGTCCGCATTGGAGGTAATACGTATGAGATAAAAAAGATCCATCACGATAAATAAAATAGTCTTCATACCTTGCAGTTTTTCAAAGACTTTTTTGCTTAAAGTCAATGGAACTTACGGCCTCGGCAAAAGTGAGAAATTTTTACAAATAATTTCAAACTTCAATGCTGCAACTTTAAAAGTTTTAAATTGTTGTCTTGTTTATTAAATAAACGCTGTAGTTCGTCATCAATTTGATGTTCATGATAAAGAACTTTAATATTTAAATCTATAGATTTCAGAGCATTAACTTCAAATGCACGCGAAAGAGTATCTGCCACTACGTTCGCTTTACCACGTATGTATTGAATGTTAATTGTGAATTGAGAAATTTATTGTAAGTGGCTGGTCTGCCTCTTGTGTCTCCATGTTTTTGATTTTAAACCGTAACGCTTTATGATCAGTAAAAAGTGCAAATTACCTTCCTTCTAATATAAGTCTAAAATGCCTAATGCTTAGATAGATTGCCAAGAGTTTAAGATCGAACGTACTTTAGTTTGTTTCAGACGGCTGCAATTTTTTGTGAAAAGAACGGTGGAGGTTTAATTTCCTTATTAGCTCACTGTTGTAAAACTGTAGCTACCGCTTTGACCACTAAAGATAGATCAGTCGGATTGTTAAAGTGATTTAACAGTACCTTTGAGGCAAATACGTCTGTGAATTCTCACCGATATGTTTTGGAAAATTCAATAATCTTTAGGTAACCTTTGTAGCACAGGCACGTTAACTAATGCTATCAATTGAGGAAGTTATAAGTGATGTTCAGGCACTTGGACAGAATATCATGCGCGACAAAAGTAACGACCAAAAATTTGGTGTATTTATTCTGAACGTTTTATTATAACAAATTGGTGCCTATATACTACATCACTAACAAAATAATGCACAATAGACAAACAAAGTTTTGTACAGTTAATGCTTTTAACCAATCAGGTAAATGCAGCGGATAAAAGTGCAAGTATGCAAAAAAAACCTTCGTTACAAATACCTGTCTCGCCAATTAAAAATAGGTGCTTAATGAGCAAAATACATTCTATTACACTGAACAAAAAACTGTGTAAAATATACTCACATCAATGTTAAGGGAATCTTAACAATTTATATCCTCAAAGGATTTCATGGCCTTATCGTCCCATAACATAGTGTTACCCTTTGATTTTCTTGCTTGATTGATAGCCTCGTGAATCGCACTAGCGTACTCTATATGTATCTATGATATTAATTAATCATTGTAATAAACTTTTGTGTCTGTTTAATGGATTTGAGGTCATCGAAATCTTTAATGGCAGTTATCTTGTCCTGAGAGAGTTGAATGCTTTCTCTAGAGATACTGTGTCCCAAAAAATCGATCTTAAATCGATCCGAAGTGCACTTATTCGGTGTAACATTTAAACCATATCCGTTGAGCCGGTCGAATAGCAGTTTTAAATGCGTAAGGTGTTTTGCCACTGTCACTGGCAACTAGAACGTCGTCAATGCACACGAATGTAAAATCAAGACCTTTAAATACCTGATTTACAAACCTTTGAAAAGTTCTTGTTGCGCTCCGTAATCCGAAAGGCATTCGAGTAAATTCAAACATGCCAAATGATGTTATGGCTGTTTTATAGATGTCATCTTCGACAATACGAACTTGATGACCTTCGCCAAATGTAGTTTTGAAAAAATGCATTTATTTCTAAGATTCCAACCAATATCCTGATATCGATAGCGATCGAGGTTACACAATCTAAAATCTGCGCATGATCGCCACCTTGGATACTTGGATGGAGGCAACAGATGTATTAGAACAGGTAGTACAGGTAATTCAAATTCTTCTTGTGCAATTTTATATTTGACAGGGTCCAGTCGTATCAGTTTCGAGAACGGAAGGACACTTTCGGTTGTTAGTCTGTGGACTGTTTCATTTTTAACAGTTCTAGCCGTATAATCAGGTTCCTCAATCAAACTGGGATATTTCTTTAATAATTCTAAATATTTATTTTCAATTGAAAAGTAATGAAATTATGCATATGACAGATATGGCGTTCACTGACATTTTAGTTAAAGACTAATTGTTTATTTTTGATATCAATGAATAGACTATACTAGACGTACAAAGAAAAATTGACGACGAAGAGTTAAATCTATATTTAACAGTTTCTTGCCGTATGTTTATATAGAAGAGTCATTAGTGACCGTAAGTACAATATCGGAAGAAATCTTTTTATTAGAAAATTTTGAAGCTGCTAGCACGGAAATCTCAGTTCCGCTGTCAATTACAATTTGATGTGTGTATGTTGGGTTGTGTATTGTTGTTACCAAAAAGAGGATCCACAACATGATTTATGCTGTTGTAGGTCATGGAAGCACTTCCATGTGGAGTTTGCTGCGTTTTGTCTCCGAAGAGGAAGTTCACGCAAATTCTAATAAAATTAATATATTTACAATTAACAATTAATTATTACTACGTATAAAAATGCCTCAGTGTTTAGCCCTGATAAAGCTATGGTTAGCATTCTCTGGAAACTGTTGGACGAAATTTTTAGTTCGAATGGAAGTCCCGTACTGATAATGTCCGTTTGGTGTTGAAAAGGCGGTTAAGGATCCCGAATTTTTATTAAGTTTTATTTGATGATTTGTCATGTACAAGGTGGAGAAATATTTCGCTCGTCCTAGTTTGTCAAGGATGCCTGCTAATCTTGTAAGGGGGAATTAGTCATTCATTATTTTCTCATTTAATTTTCTGTAGTCAACTATTAGTCGCCAGTCTGATTTTTTTTGGGTACTATTAAAAGCGGTGAACTGTAAGGGCTAACTGAGGGTTCTATAATGTTTTGCTGTCATAATTCTTCCACCTGGGTATGTATGGTGTCAGTTTGTGTGTGGGGTAATTTATGGTTTTATATGGATACTAGTGTATTGCCGTTTGTTTCTATGTTTAAGTGTAAAAGTTATTTGCTGTGAGTGATTAATTTTCTATATGCAATATTGTTTGAAATTTTTTGAAGATTTTTGTGAGTTCTTGTTTTTGAGAGTTGTTCACGGTGTCTAATTTTATGGATTGTAATATTTGTTGGAATCGTTGTTCATTATATTGAGTGCCTATATTGATGTTCTGTATGATTTCGTAGGTGTTGAGTGGTTCGGTGTTGATATGTAGGTGCTGTATTGTGATTTCTTTATCTAATGTATTTAATATTTTAATGTTTTTTGATTGGCTAAAAATATTCCTTTTTCTATTGCTTTATTTAGTACAAAAGCACATTTTGAGTAACTTCGCATCTTGCAGCAAGAAATATGATGCTTCTGTTAAGTATTTGAACGTATATGGGAAGCGGAACTTGATCAGCGTATTAATTGTAAGAGAGAAATATTCGTAATTTATGTTACATGAATACCTGTGTAGGAAATCTCTTCCTATGATCCCATTAGTTTTTATTGGGAAGTTCGGGTCTACTAATTGTATTTTGTGTAGAGTGTTTCCGTTTCCTAAATGTATATTTAAATGTGTGCTTCCCAATTTTTCTATACATTCGTTGGTTATTGCTGTTAGGTTAATACATTCTGAGTTGTTTAGTGGGTAATGTTCCAAAAGGTGTGCTTTGCAGAGGCTGATGTCTGCTCTTGTGTCTAATAGAAATGATATTTCTGGTTTTGTTGCGTTTTGAATATTTAGTAGTATATAGTTGGCTAGTTTTGAGAAGGAGAAGATATGGGGTGTTGCTTCGTCTAAGTGTTCAGTGGATGCCTGGGTTAGGTAATTGGTCCCGAATTCAGGGGCATCGTGAAGGAATCCGGATGAAACCCGTTTCCTGGGCTTTCTTTGCGTGTACGTAGTTGTTTTGGTTTTTGTTTCTCTGATTTCTGTTGTTGTTATTATTTTGTTTATTTCGATAATTTTGTTGAAATTCCTATTATTGTTATTGTAGTTGCTGGTATTGGAATTATTGTTCTTGTTTCTGTTAAAATTGTTGGCGTTATTACAGTAATTCCTGTTATGATTATTGTACCTTTGATTGCTTCTATTGGGATTATTATTGTGATATTGATTTCTGTTGCTTTCTTTCTTTTGGTAATTTATTTTCATTACCTGTGAATTTGTTTAGGGTGCACTTTCATATTGTATCGCAATGTTAATTGCTTCGGAAAATTTTTTTGATTGAGCCGCGAAGACAGTGGGTTTAATGTAGTCGTCGAGACCGTTTTTGAATACGGTTAAGGCGTATGTATCGTTTATATTGGTAATGACCCATTTTTGTTCGTTAGTGGGGCCGAGTTGTTTGATTTGAAGATAATTTAGATCTGCTATTACGTGTAATATTTTATCTTTGGAACCTGTGATAGTACCTTTTTGTGTTATTTGATTTAATATTGAATGTAGTTGTGGTATTTTTTGACTTGATTTGTACTTGTTTTCAAGTTTTGTTTTTAAGTCCTCTAGTGTTGTTGGGATGTCATTTGCAAGGGCGGTTTGAACATTTGAGGACAGTTTGCAGTAGAAGGTGTATTCTATTAATTGTAGTTTGGCTTCTTCTTTTAAGATTTTATGTATTATTTCAACAACTTTTGGCTGTTTCTAGGTTAAAATCCATTTTTGGTTGTATTGTACTTTCTATTTTGCAGGGGTTTACGTTCTCTAAAGGTTCTTTAGTTGCTTCGACTTCTAATAATTCGTTTGCTCTTTTATATTTCTTTCTTGTATTGATTTCTAATATAGTGTGGACCCTTGTTTTATAATTTTCTAGTTCTTCGATTGTTGCCTTCTTATAGGTTTAGTTGCCTAGTTTTTTAAGATTACAAATTATTCTGTCTATGGAAATGTTAATTTCATCTATCCTTTCCATTAAAAGAACTAATTTTATGTTTTAGAAAGGCATGCCAATATAATTTTTTTTTTTTAAATATCTATGTTTCTTATAATTTCCTTTTTTTTTAGGTATTTATGTATGTGTTTGTATATTTTGTTTGCTATTGATCTTCTTATTATCGAACCATTGCTCTACTGCGTCTATTTCTCTCCAGTATTAAGTGGAGATGTGCCAGGGAATCTCTTATTGCACCTGTTTTCGCAGAAAAGCGAGACGTTTACGGTATTTTATCAACTTTCCCCTTCTTTTCTTTTGGGGCGGGATGTACGTAAGTTTGTTGTTGTTTTCTGACTAGTTGTCTCTCTAGGTACTGATGGATTGTAATTTTCTGTGGGCCTTCTGATGGCGTTATCAAATCTAATGTTTTGCGAGAAAGGTTGTTAAAAAGTGGCAGGCTCGTCAGAAGAGTGGCAGGATCGTGATTTTACTTGGCGGCGTTATGGCCAAATTGACAGCAAAATAATAACAGGGTTGCAAGTTAAGTGGAATCGGTCACAGGATTGATGGCAGGATCGGCATGTGTTAAAGTGAGTTAAAAGGTGTATTTTTGCAGCTATTTAGTGAACGCGATTTATGCTGTTCGGCTTATACCGCCAAGAGATCGGCTAGACGTTGTCACTAGCTAGATAATTTAGGTGGATGGAACGTCTTTTTTCATATAGCGAATAAAACGCTTCATTTAATTGCTAATTTACAACAATTATCTTTATCTTTATCTTACAGTTAGCTAAATACAACTTACTTCATTTGTTACCACCAGCTATATTTCTAACATTTCATTAATGGTTGGTAATATGTGCTCATCGACTGATCGACATGATGATTTAGGACTACTTTATATTCGAAACTTGCTGTTACTTTACATTGTGGGCACGATCAGTGTGGCGCAATCGGCTCAATCAGCAGCTGTATAGAATTATCTTTAACTCTAATTCTCGTTTGTACATCTTTTATTTTACCAATGGATTTTTATATTTCGTAATTAATTTCGATAGTTTAGCTTGAATCTTTGATGAAATTACTACATTCAATTTATTACTAGCGTTGAAGTCCTTACACTTAATAACACACCCTCCAGCGTATGTGAATTGCCATATATTGTATACAACTCAGCAAGAGGATGCTGTTGCCCGTCGTGAGGGAATCAGGTATGACATGGTCAGGGCACTTTCAGGGGGAAGCTTGGCCATCTTAATCAATACAATTAACAATTGCTGGTTGAAAAACATCATTGTTCTTATTCCTAAAGCAAGCAAAGGCTTACATGTTTTAAGCAACTGTAGAACCATCTCGCTAATTTCAGTGTTCATAATGATCATTATACTCTACACTACTTGTGGTCTGGGGTATATTAAGTTAGTGCGGACGTATGCAACACGAGAAAGGGGTTAAAGGTAGACCCACCTTTTATTTTACCGATCGATTCATAATCGTAACTTGAATTGATTTAAGCCTGTCTATCCGTCTGATGTCTACCCATGTAAATTTGGATTGAAGATACAGGTCGAAATTCTGGAGATATTTTGATTAAATTTGGTACGGTGCCGTGTTTTGATCCAAGGACGAACGCTATTGAAAATGGTTTGGATCAGTCCACCCTATTCTAAAAAGTGGTTATATAGAAAAAAATTGCAATTTTTAAAATTTTACGGCAATTGTGATTAAGTAGTAGTATTTCGGCACTCTAAATTGGTATGAAAACTTTGGGCCGGCTGTGACAATTTTTGAATCTCCTTCCACATAATAAAAACTGCAGTTAGTACGACGAATATAATTTTCAATGCTTTATGATGAAAATTATATCATAATAGTAATTTCATAAAAAAAATTAACTCTACAAAAAAAATTGGACCATCCCCTGCCTATTTTTGAATCCTGCCCTTTATAAGGATTAAACTGTTACTGCGTTAGGTTGCATTTTAAATACGCACTTAAAAAATATGCGTTAGACAATGTGCTGTGGGGTATTTAATAGTCGGCCTTGCCTGACTATAATGTTCTTACTTCTTTGTCTCACGATTGAGGAGAGACTAACGAATTTCTTGAACACTGAAGAAATAATTGTAAGTTCTTATGCATTTCAAAAACGCAGATCTAAGAGCTGTCTTTTTTGATAGCGAGTCACAAAAAAGTTCGTAATGGTCATGCTCTGTCTGGATATAAGCAAACGCTATTATTAAATTGACGGAGGTTAGCATGATTGATTTAACCTTTTCAATTGCCCTTCGAATGCTGGCTTTAAATTTCCAAACAGATCCAAGCGTGTATGGGTAATGGACGCAGGTGGCGTTGAAGTATATCGTGGTATTTCACAAGGTAACTGCTTGACCTTCATCCTCTTTAACACTCTACAGCTAAGTTACATCACGTTTCAATACGCTGATTACTTGTCAATTAATTCATATTTTTCAAATGTCGGTAATCTTTCGGTAAAACCCAAACTTTTTTTTGACGCATGTACCGATCTTAATTTAGATTTTCGCCGTAACGAAACATATACGGTTTATTTTGAAAAGGCTCCAAACGTGAAATCATATCAAAGGAATTAAAGTCGATCAGGCGAAATCTCTTCGATATCTGGGTAGAATATTAAATGAAAGCTTAACTTTCGAGGGCGTCATTCAAAGACGGTCAATCCGTATGTAACATCATCAAACTTTTGACTAACAGTCAGTCAGGATTGCCTCCGAAAGAAGCTCTGACAGTATACAAGGTATTAGTCTGGTCTAAGTTCGAATTTGAGCAATTATCGAAATATATACAGAAAAGAATACAGGCTTTCGAAGGCTGAATGCTAAAACGATGTACTAGAACAAGATCCTCAACTCTTTAACACATCTTCAATGTTAATTCTCAACGCATTCGTTATCAAAAAGTTTGTCATGTTTTTGGGAAGGTAAGTTCAATCCGTCTCTCTAATTCTGTTGACAATAAATGTAAAGTTTCCATGAACACTCTGGAATCGATATCTATGACACATAATGTGATCAGCTATTAAGCAGTGAAACATCTGTCTGAGACATTATATAAAATCAGGGTATTGAAGAAAGTTTCCTTCACTTTTATTGAATTTCTTGGTGTTATAAAACATCTGTAGTACACGCAAAACGTACAAAAAGAAGATAATGTAAACAAGAAGCTGAAGATAAGATTAAAATTAGGTAAAATAAATAAACCGCGGAAAAAAGAATGTAAACCATTGTGCATATGAGGTGGAAGCACATATTTCTCTTTATTTTGCCAAATATTTCGGGAAGGTGAGTCCCTAACAAACATCAACCGAATTAAAACGCTAATATTGACTTAGTATCATGAAATGAATGCTTTTTGTTAATTGATCATCTTTTATTTATACTTATTTTCTAGCTTAATTATTTTCTTACTTGTCTATGAATAAAATGCTGTAACCAGTAAATGGATGTGAATTGAAGTATTAATAAATTTTTGCTCACTATTATAATTTGTGAAACACTTCAAGTGGACGCATATCTGCAACTAATGTTCATCGGGACGGAAAAGATAACATTTAAATAGCAGAACTAATGCACTATCACGGAAGATTTAATAATTATAAATTATAAAATCTCCTACTTTCCACTTTTTTTTAAAGAGACAGGATCTTTTCCTCTAGAACTATATGCGGAGACTCAAATTAATCGATAACTTTCTGTTAAGCTTCAATAGCAGACCATCATTCCAACCAATCAAATATTTCTTGTACATTCATATATCTTCCATTAATTCATATTTGCTTCAGAAGACTTTTGGGTTTAGGTTTGTTAGGTTGCGTGCCGCCGATCGTAGAAGCGATCCTTATTCGACCATGAACATTAGTTTCACTATGGTTAAAACGTTTGTACAAGAATTGATAACGAGTTGAAAGAACATGAAGACTTTGCCACCTTTCTCTGACATTTGGATCGTAGTGGGTTGAGCTACTTTCCGTTGCAGGGTTGCGTCATAAACAAAATCAAAACAGACTATGAATTTTTTTGAGAGCGTTACCCATGTCGCATTTTAATACCCAAAGTTTAGTTTTAGCTCAGTTTATTCTCTGTAATAATTGTTATTTATTATTGCAATGTGAATTACAGAATTCAATTGAATTTGTTGTGCAAGTAAACCAGCAGAGTCTATTTCAGCACGATTTCTAAGCAAAATTGTAATAAAGGTAGAATGAGCAAATAATACAGTGTAAAATCAAAGCATGGTTGCAGGGTATAATTTACCTAGGCATACAAAAAGGAATGCGTGCTGTACATGGGTCATTGTAAAGCAACGAAATAATTCATTCGATTGCAGTGAAAATTATCCTTACAACATCGGCTTACTTTAGAAAGTTTTCGTCAGCGTAGTACAAATCTTTGGGAATTGTTGGTGGTTACTCGCCAGAGCAAATGTAAGCATATTGATTCTCATAACATTTGTAAAAGTATCAATAATAACTTTACAGCAACTATTGCTCATTCAAGAGCTCGCTGGCTAGGAGTGGAGGAAAATATGATATGGCGTCCAATCTATGCTCAAACATAGCCACATCTTCATTTTCTTCTGCAAGGCATCTTGAGTCTTGGTTTTGCTGTTACCATTTCTTCCTCCACATCTAGATTTGAAAAATCATGGATTAATCAGTTCAGACAGAGCACTTGTACCTAGACGGAGCGGTGTTTCTTTGCCAGAAATTGTCAAGTCACTGAGTAAACCATTCGAAGATACATTCATGTAATGCCATTCGTTCCTGAACACGGTATGAGCGACACTCGGGATTACGGTTTTCATTGAGCTGGCCGCTTTAAATCCGTCATGCTCTGTTAAGAAACGCAATCTCATCTTGGGAGGAGTACAGGGAAAGGGACAGGGTTTCCCGCACATATCCTAGATATACTAAAGATCCAGTTCCAATGTTTTACATAGATCGGGAAGGCCGAAGCGCCTTTGAAAGCCAGAGACATCCCCCGGCGTCCTGACAATACCTAAGTTAATCGTAATACTGATATTGGGATTTTTGGAAACCGCATCGATAATAATTTATAGCTTAATCTGAGCTTGCGAAGGCCTTCTTTAACTAATGATTCGGCACAAGATTTTACAAAATTTATTCTCGATACTGGCTTTATATTTACTCCTAAAATTGTGATACGTCTAAATATTGCAATAATTACCTTTGCCTTGAAATAAGGCAAACGATCAAAAAAAAGATCAAGAAGACAAGGCAAAAACAGTAGGAATGTTCTAGATGAAAAATATCTGAATAGAGTTACAACGAATCTGCCTTTACATAAGAAATGAACAAATTAACACTTTTTTAGTCAACGTCAATTCAGGCATGTTTCATGAACATTATTTATATCCTAAATGATCGATCAGGCGAATTGTTCCTTTAAGAAATAAGTCCGGAAATTGGTGTAGAAAAGATGTGGGCAATGCGGAGAATTGCCCATTATCTACAAGAAACTTTTCAGCCTAATGATTTTTGTAGGACTTCAAACACAGAAACATTATTGGAAAATTTAAACAACCCATGTCCAATGGATTGGCTTATGAGGCAGTGACTGAAGTCAAAGAAGAGGTTATCAAAGCTAAAGTTAAAAATTGCAAAAGTGAAATATCTTTTGAATGTTTACCATCTAAGTGTCTCATCTTCTGAACAAGCAAATTTCAACCGCACACAGCGAAAAGCTTAAATGCTCGTGGCCAACAAAAGTGCGTCCGAAACTTTTGATACCCTTGTATTGTACTTGCTAATGCGTCACAATAAATTAAATGTTGCCTGCCCTAGTATATTAGCCTTGCTCATTGTCGAAGTAACTGTAAGTTAATAAATAAAGCGTTTAAACACAATAGTTGGCCCAGAGAAAAAAATTTTGTTTAAGTGCCACTGCATAAACGCCCGCAAGAAGATAAAAAATTTGTGCATAAACTTAAAGAAAAAATAAGTACTTACCGCACTTTTATCATCTTTACAAATTAAAACCTTGACTGTCCTTTGTCGAAGATGGGTGGAACGGTTTGAGATGGCGTTGGTGATTTTTGATTGCGAAGATAAAACCAAGCTTAATCTTCTGTTATTTTGCAGGAGTATTGTTTTGTGCGGTAAAGGAAATCCGAAGAATTCAACAACACTTACATATAAACACATCGTTAAACACATGCGCGATCACGAGGAGCCAGAACCATTAGAAATAGTGGAGAATCGATTTGTGGACTCGAAACGAAAATCAAATCGAATGCTGAAAATTAAGGATCTAATAGTGCATGAAGCGTTAAATACGGTCGCAGCAATTGACCTGGCGGTGAGAAAATACAAGTGCAACAGGATAAATTGGTAAACGTAGTAAAATAAACTCTAACTGCAATAAAAAAAATTGTAAGCATAAATGAATGTAAAAATAAGAAAACCATCGTCATCGACGGGGTCATGAGCCTTATTTATCGGATGGTGGTACACATAAAAATGTATTTTGTAAAAGCAGGTCACTTAAAGAAAATGTTTCCTAAAGTTAAATCAAAGGTGGAAGGTGGAAATTGTGGTATTAATCAAATTAATGATACGGTAGGAAACATTTGTGGTATTAATTTACTTCATTAGAATTCCAAATTATGTACTTTATATATTAATAATGCAACTCTTCATTTTGAATAGAGAGTTCTGGTCAATGCGGCAGACGCAAAGAAGCACTGGCCTGAACTTCAGTTGCACAAATCTGGTCCAGAATTGGTTGGTTATTGTACTACGAAAATAAGCGTATGGCTTTGTATATATATTCAAGCGGCGCAGTGGGAAAAATTGAAGTTGTACATCGTGCAGTCTGGTAGATAGCCCCTACTTGGTCGTCGTTGGTTATCATTTTTGAAATTGATTTGAGTGAGATTATTAATAAGTGAACTTGAAAATATTTCACTCTACATTCAAAGCAACTGGTGGGATTTGCATATTTACTAATTTTTTTCTTTTCGGCTCAATACGAAGCATTGACAGGAATGCGTTCCACCGTGAGCTTAGTGGAAAAGACTGGAAAAGCTGCTTCTAGCAGAATTGATCTCAGATTGAAAAATTTTTCGAATTGATATTAAGTCGGATGGTGCAGCCACGTCAGGTAGACGGTCGATTAAGAACTTACGTGATGTGAAATTTTCTATTTTGTTGTAATTGTATCTTTGGTTTTTGCATCCTTTTACATTTTATTTCTTGGAAAATTGACTAGTTATTATGAAAACTTAAATCAGAACATATGCAATTTTCATAAAAATATTATAGGTAAGTAATCATATTTTCAATAAAGCTTTTTCAAAAGTTTCTTTTATGATATAAAGTATTTGAACAATGCGAAAATTACTATAAAATTTAATTTTTTCTTGGAACTCGTCAATACGATACGAAGGATCATCAGCCGGATAAATTTTCTAATTTCAGGAAGAAACCTTTCCATTTCTGACAACGGCAAATCGTTTCTAAGTATCGCTGACCCGCGAGATTTTCTTTTAGGCTGTTTTGGATATGGCATGAGAGGAGATCTTGAAATAACCAACTTTGTTTTGACAACAGCATTGTATTTTTTTGGTTAGGATTTTATTCACGCCTTTTTTTTAATTTTTTGAGAAAACCGTCGATGAATTCGTCAGAGAAGGAAAAGTTTCATCGTTCATTCGAGGCATTCAAAATAATTGGATGTGTATTTTGCCCTCACCTCCTTGTAAGAGATTTTTTTCATAACCATGATTTTATTAAGAGCTAATTAACGATCTCTATCCAGACATGTGTTATTTAAAGTAGTATGACTATTCGAGCTACAAGCCACTCATTTGATTTCAATACAGTTCTCAGTATATTTAGGCTTTTTAGCACAGCTCAAGCACCTAGTCTCGTCAGCCTTACAAAATTTCAAGATGTGACCGAATCTCCCACGTTTAAAACATTGCTTTAGGAATGAAATAATCTACGCAAAGAATATCATTTAAATTTTTAAAAGCGATTTTCCCCTAAAAACTAATTTAATACCGGTGGTAGAGATGAGTTCATTTTTGTTTTTTCCGAACTTCTCCGCAGAAACTCAATAGCGGGGATTATAGATTTGTCTGATGCAGCGTTTTTAGTTTTAGGAATGTTTCGGACTAGACCAAATCTTTCCATGCAGGATCTTGTTTCAAAATACTTTTGTCTAATGTCAATAATTTTTACGAAAGAATCGGCGTGGAAGCTAGTTTTAAAAAGTATTAAGTCTGAATCTGATCATATTAAAGCTCTTAAGGTACCTGTAAGAGAAAAGATTAAAAGAAATACTCAGCGTTTTCATATGTGCCGACAAAGGAATTAAAAAGAAATTGCAGTTAACACTCTCATTGAATAAGTAGATTTCTGGTTATGAAATGGCTTTAGCGCCTGCAAGCGAACATTTCTCATCTGGCTAGCTTTATTAGGTAAGGGGGATGAGTCTTCACCATTTACAGCCGTCCGGAATCTCTTATTTGTAACGGTATTACTCAAAAAATATTTTTTGAAATAATTTCCATCGACAATAATAGGACTGTTTGCATCTTTTTTTTCAAACAGGGATCGCTTAAAATTATAATTACTAAAAAATTGAAAAATTTTTAATATGAAAACACCACATTCTTTTTTTTTCTATTTGAAATAAGAGAAAAACGAGCATTAATTTTTTTTTTCTAGAAGAAGCAAAAGAAATAACTTATCTACCGCAGAAAAGACACTTCCGAAAAAAAATTTCAGCTGACATCTTGAGGTGGTCTTCATATCATAAAAATGAAATTGAGAAAATTCTTTTGAAAATTTTTAAGCGATATCTTCATTTTCGTGAGAGAGAGAATGTTTGCAACAAACATTGCACAAACAGATAGAAGAGCAAACGAACATTTTGAAAATAAATTACTAAACAATAAGACACTAATCGTAAACCATCTCAAGCTAATAAAATTCTAATTAAATTTGGACTAATAATTAATAATATTATTGAAAAAACAAATATTAAAACTAACATAATAAATCGATTAATTTTTCAATCTGTTACTATATATTCTTCTCTATAAAAAATTACCAAAGAAGAAATTAATAAAACAAACGATATAAAAATTAATCTTATTCAATCAAACAGAAAAGTTATTACAATTCTTACTGAATTTAAAGAAACAACTTCCCATTCAATAAATAATCTATAGTCCTCCATAATAAAATTTATTCCTATTATAAATAAACTAATTCTAACAAAAATTAAACAAAAAAAACTAATTGTACAAATTGATAAATTTTTAATGAATTAAAAAAGTAACCTTTATTTTTGACACCACAAATCAATGTTTTATATAAACTATTTGATTATAATCAAAGTATACATATATCCCCTTTATAATAAGTAAATTTAATGGAAATCAATGTAAAAATAATAAATAAAATTCTCGAATTTTTCCATTTCTAAATCTATAAGAGCCAGCAAAAATTTTTCCGTGTTGTCTATAAGCAAATAAATATAAAGTATAAGCAGCTCTAAAAAATGATAATAAAGATAATATTAATATGGATACTCAAGATCACGGCACAATTCTATTAATTAAGGAAATTTCCCCTAATAAATTTAAAGAAGGAGGAGCAGCTATATTCGTTGAACACAATAAAAATCATCATAATCCTATCCTAGAAGGTATAAAATTTAATATTCCTTTATTAATTAATAATCTCCGTCTCCCTATTCGCTCATAAGAAATATTAGCTAAACAAAATAAACCTGGTGAACATAAGGCGTATAGAATTTAACGCTCATTAAGAATATATATATACTTTGTGGGATCTCTGGATGTCGCAAACGTTTTGACAAAATGAATATACCCCACATCCATCGATGATAGGTATAAAGAGTCTCAAGCAAAAAATGATCTCATAAATAACAAATGGTCTCACACACGAAAAATAAATTTCAGAAGGCACAAATGATTAATTAATGATTCAAGGGTGCTTTTTTGCTTACAGAAATTCTCTTTAATTACTTCTGTTGATTTTGTACTGTTAGTGATTTGAAGGTGATGGTTTCTTAGACGCAATAACTCTCCTATTTTTAATGGTGTTTGCTGCAAAAATGGTCGCGATCGGTTTAGGAGCACGTTCAAAATTAACAATAAAATTTTAATTTAAAAGGATGCAAAAATATTAAGAAAAATATCCTCCACTGTGGCCGAATCCTTTGTACCCGGTTGACTTATCTTAATAAGAAAATCATAGGCTCTTAAAATATTTCGAATGGTTTCGGGATGAATCTAGGTCTATTGGTATATCAACAGCACTAGTTTTGAGTACATTTGTTGCAATTCTGATAATATTTTGGTTTTCGCGGTCTGTAATACCTGATCGGTGCTCATTTTCTGTGCTATTTATCTCACTGCAATTTTTTATAATAGTCTGGACAGTAGCACGATTAATTCCAATTGTCTTTGTTATTTTCCGCATAACTTTCCCCCGTTTCTCAACTTTATAATCTCATTTCGAACTTCTTGAAAAATTACCTTGCGTTTTTGTGTATGTTGTTTGTGACATTTTAAGAAGAAGAATAAAAGAAACTTTCTTTATTTGATTAATTATTATTTAAATATTCCAAAACAAGTACAAAAATTAAGTGCCGTTAACCGAAGACGTATTTTTCGAACTTTTCACTGGTGCTGTACGTAGACTTTTTGTGTTTTTTATGGGAATAAAGTATATTTTTTGCTTACAACTTTATCTTAAGTCAAAAAAGGTGTTGAAGTTAGTTAATAGAAGCTTATACATTGTATGTCCTTCTTGGACCAGCAAAGAATTCCGTATCGATCAAGGCATGTCTTTTTTTTGCATGTGTTTATGTGTTTGACATGTACTCGATGTGGCCAGTAAGTTATTTGCGCTTAAGCATTTATATTAATATCTATATAAGGTTAAAGAGCACAATTTCCTATCCTGTTGCTTAAAATTTTGTATCTATCTAGTATTTGTAAGCAGATTACAGCGATTTTTTCGCTGAAGTTCTATGTATAGTCTCCATAAATTATCGTATCAAGTTTCAGCCCACCATCTATTACAAACTAAGACATAATTTCTTTCCGATTTATAGGGAGATTACCTTATTAACTTCACATGTACAAATTCTAATTTTCTTTTTGATTTTTCCGCCAGAACCTTTGGGATATTAATGACTTAATACTTCAATCTGAATGTTTAATGTAAATTGTCCAAATGTAATTCAAATTGCTTCAAGCGAGCCTACTGGACTTCGCGACAGTCAATGAAATCGAGTTCCACTATATATGAAAAGTCAACGAATACAAACAAAATTAGTATAGAAAAAAACCTTTTTTCCAAAGGGCCTCATTTTTCTTTTTATTTTCTTGTATTGATAAACTAAGGTGCTGATTTAGTAAATTATACCAATTACGCTGGAGGACAAAGTAAAATCAAACTTCGTTCTTAAAGGCAAAAATATTTAAAACGTATACGTTTATTTTCTTTTTCTAAGAAGGAACAAATAATTCCCACAAGCGTTGAAATTCCAATGAATATTTTTGTATTATTTCTTTTTGATTAGTTAATAGGACATTTTCGAAATTGCCACTGAAACCTTGAGCGGTCCAATTTAAGGATCCTGTCATTATAATACCATTTACGTTCGTCATATCTTCTAACTCTTTTTGTATTGTTAACGAATGGATTGTTGACGGCGAGTCAAGCAAGCAGAATTTGTGATGCATAGTGCGTAAACTTGAATTTGAATTGAAACGTACTGCTACACCGGATTGCGCCAATGGAAAAACCTGCGAATTCGTCGAATAAGCCATTTCGTGATCGCTTATGATGCGAATTATAACGCCGCGTTTTGACGCAGCCAATAAAGCCGACGACATTTCAAATGAAGTGAAAGTGTTCATAGCTATATCTATGGTGTATTTTGTCGCATTTACCAAATCCACTAAAAACCCGATATTAGAAGTCATGCAATATGGATTTGAACAGGCAGATTTTCTCTCCATAATCTGTATTTTGTCAAATGATATTTTAGTTGTTTGTGAATTGGTGACAGAAACTTTAGAACAGTTGTGATGGTTTTCAGAACAAGATTCAGTTGATCCAGTGCTCCAAATGACTACAGATAGTTGTCTTTCCGCATTATGCCATCCATGAAAGCACCATGTTTTTAATGCTCGGTACCCATGGTAAATAATCTTCGACAACACGATTAAAGATGTGCTACATAAAACGTAGCGAACGGCAGGCGAGCCCACCATTTGTATTAAATTTCAGAATCACACACTTTGGTTGATATAACTATTCATTCAATGCATTCAAAGCATTCGAATTAGCCGAGCCTCAATTTTTCTTTTAACTTGGATGTTTCGATATTCTTTTGATGTCTTGGCGCAATTATTGGCAATTGTCATGTAAGTAAAATCAAAAACCTCCCCTTTTACTCAAGTCAATAAATCATCTGTTATTTATTTGCTGAACAGGAACAAAAAATGAATCCCTGCTTACGCCGGCTTGCACAGTTGTAACAATGCTACCTTTTTTAGACTTTCTATTCTAGATCTTTTTTACACATCGTAGCGAATTGTCGTTTGTTATTTTGCTGAATAACAAAAGAAAAAGAAATATAACATAGATGTTGCATTTTTGGGAATCTTTCTAACATATTGCAAAAATTTTCGTAAATAAAAAATAAAAAATAAGCGTAAAAGGAATCGTTTTATTATTTCCTTCACGTTTCAATTGATTTTGGGAAACATATAAGCAAAAAAGTATGAAAATCACTTTTATAGAACTGTTAGTTATCGTCTCATAAATTGATAACAGTGATTAGGAAAATTGCGGTTTTTTCTTTCTTTAAAGAGATTGGCGCGCTGAACTGAAGATGATTACATTACCGTAGATGAAAGAAAACGTGGTTTTTGCATGAAAAAGCGGATTTTCAATAATTGATTTAATGTAAAGGACTAAATTCAAGTTTATTTTTTAGTGACATTGTCATGCACATAACGCCGTCGAAAACCAACAATGTTTGAAATCACACAGTCTCAGACACTTTTCATTTCAAATGAAGTTATCTCAATTTAAAGTGTTTCCAAGAGACGTCAAAGAAAATCCTATTTGTATGATATTAAACGCAAGCAAATCAACAAACCAATTAAAGATCCAAAGGCCATAAGCCGTGATGTAGTTATCGAAAACATGTTAAACATATTTACTTCTATATGTTTTATTTTGTATATTTCGTACGTATTATTCTCATCCTAATTATAAAAAGTCTTACAAAATTTTATAATGAGATTTTCTGAACTGACTTTTCTTCTCTGTTGCAGAGAATTGTGAAGAATTCAGTGCGATATAAAACTTGGTCTTAATTTACTCAAATCACGTTTTGTTTAGGACTAAGACTACATCGTAAAACTCTATCAGGGTGCTGATTACGTATCTCTTAGTTAACTAGCTGTCACTTAGATGGCACAACTTCAAACCTATTTTCTAGTGCACTTTCACCCCCAAGTCAGGTTCGCTTTTATTTATACCAGAAATTTTGAGAAATTTGGTGCGTAAATATGTTTCTCTTTTACTCTGAGTATTCTAAGATGTTTTACAATTAAATATATTGATTTCTCTTTTGTTCATTCAATTGTTCCACTCATTAAATTCTCTTATTTAATCGATCTTCTCTCGTTCATATTACCATAGTTCCAGGTGCCAGGTGTGGCCTTTCGACGACGGGGATACCATATGCATGATTCAGAACAAAACATGACTCCGATTACGTATCTTTATGCGGCTTATATCAAACAATGTGACAACACGCCGGTAATTAGAAACCAAGGGTTTGCCGCGCCTGGACGGTTGCATTAACTTGTTTTGCAATGAGCTAATGCACCAAATTTGACAATGCAATGTGAATATGTTGCATTCGAGCAGTTGAATGAACGTTTTAGTTTTTTTTTCATGCAATCATGTGAAAATGTGTATACGTCAGTTTATTTACAAACAACGTGATACAATCGCACAACGTAAATAACCAGGAAGTTACAAAAATCTTAATAAAATAAACTGAAGGGAAATAGCAAGCATTGTTGGCAAAACCAAAAAAAAACGAAGACAAATTGGAAATAATGAGTTACATTGCGTCCCGAGTCTGCGCCAGAAGATACTTGCACACATTATGCATATTTATATGACTATGGCGCCAAGGATGGCTTTCCAAGTAAGAAGAATATTAATTTGTATTTTTAATATTAATTGTGGGTTATAATTATTAATGAAAATAATTATTTCTTGTCAGGTATTCCTCCTATGATGGAAGGACAAAAAGGTTTGAAAAGATTCTGAGATTGAACATTTTAGAGACATTGGGCATATTTAGACATTTTTGTTAAGGGAAAAAGTGCAACATCAAGAGCAAATAGTTCGATTACTAAGAGAAATTAAAGATCAGCTTAAGCCCTTCAATTCAAATTTAATTTTTAATTTTTTTTTTATCATATTTTTATTTCTTACTAAAACTTTGGGTTGCGAACCTAAAATTTTTAATTTTATGCCATTTAGTTTTTATCTTATATATTTATACATTAACAATAAATTTAGAGAGCATTTTAAAACGAATTGCAAGTGAAATTTTCAGTTGTATACATAAAAGCCAACTTTTTAATTTTCACAAAACATCTTAAAGCGAATTTATTCCTTATATTCAATTCTATTGAAAGCGCAGAAGTTATGCCGGTTCTCATTTCCTTGCTTTATCGTCTCAGTTGGGAAGCTTTCAGCGAAACGTTGACATCGTCGCTAAAATAAGTTGCGGGACTTGCAGAAGTTAAATCCTGAATTTCAAAATTTTGTAATTTATAGTGCTAGCAAATGCTGCGAAGAGCATTTGCGGAATTTTCCACTGATTACAAGTTTTGGCGACTTTGGAGCGCTAATTACACAATTGGAGTAACGAACAAAAAAAAAAAAAATTGGTTAGCCTTTTCAAAGTATAAATTTTTTGGTTTGATTCGATTTACATTTGCTTTTTTTTGTAAACGCAATTCTAAATCACCAAAAGTAACGCAAAACGGGAGCTATTTAGCTAACGTCTGATTTGACAGTTAACATGAAGTTTTCTCCCATCTATTGAGCATAGGTAAAGCAAAAAACTCGAAAACGTGGCTGACGCTATACATAATTAACAACAACATTCTTTTGTATGAATATTTGAAGCCCAAAGTATTTTAGCTACAAATTAATTCCAAAAAATGTGATTGCTTGTTTAGTTTTAGTTGTTTCATTAAATTAAGTCAATCACAAAATATAACCCAATAATGTAAGTCCTTTTTAAGAGAAAATTTCGTAGATATCTTTGTTCTATTCATGTGATTTATTTTTATTCTTTGGCTGAAATTTTAGAATAAAAAAGAATTAAAATGACATAAAAAAATGTTAAACTTAAAGGAAATCATCTTTATTTCCCCTACTGCGATTTTTTTCTTGGTCTGTCACATGAAACACTCGAATTTGACATAGAGCGTGCATTCAATTTTCAACGTAATCCTAAATTTGGGGAAGCGATATATTAACTTTATAACAACAAAAACGCTAACGAAGGCTGTCAATAACGAATAAAAGTCTTCATTTGAATCAAACTCGACAGTTAAGCTAAGCATACCTGACATATCTACTCAAGATAACATATATGGTCCAGATCGCAATAAACGGACACGCTTGCTATCAAGCAGCGACGAATAGATACGAAATTGTTTTTAAAATTTTTTAATTTTTATATGTTGTCCGTTAGGCCTAACTTTCACTATGCACTAATCTTCATTTTTTTTTTTTTGTAATAAATTTGGATCGTTCTCGTTTTACAAATATCCAATATGCATTTCATGATTGCTTTTTCTGTCTTTTGGGGAAATATTTAGTTTTTTCAGATCCCCAAATTTACTAAATGTCCCATATATTTTTTACACGATCGTTTTTTGCACGATTTCTAAAAAACGTACCTACCGTGTAAAAAAATAATTGTGGTATATGTTCATTTGAAATTGCTGTTTAAGTATTACATCATATTGAAGTTGATAGAAGAAGATTGAAGATGAGAGGTAAATGAAGTTTATATATTACATCCTATTTCTTCACGATATAATAATGGTGCCAGTATATGGTGATGTACGGAAGAATTAATGATACAGGCCTCCTTTTATTAGGACGCAGAATTGTAGTGGTAGTCAGTTGAGTATGTTATTACCTTTCATAAATTAAAACTTTACACTAAGCATTCAATTCGAAGATAAATTAGTTCGAAACGAAAGCTATTTTGGTCTGATCTTATTTGATGGGATTTAATGAAAAATCGTGTGTGGCGTGATAGTTACATTTTTCATACGTAATTATAATCCAAATGAAATAATTAATATGCGGTGGGGTGCTACAACGCTGCTTTGATATTGTAATAAAGACCGCCATTACGATGTTGTAATATTATTTTACCAGTGCTGTAACGCTATTTATGATTCATAATATGGGCGAATATGGCAGTGTTATTATAACCATTCTTAATGTAACATATTTTGAACATTGTTTCATTAGTTAATTTGCCGTGAATTATTGCAGCGATGCAATGCATTAAACAAGTTCAACTTGCATTATTGCAATAATATCATTTCGGTTAAAAACCTTGCCACATAAATTTTTCGCTTTATTAATTTTGTACTTTTATACTCCAGAAAAATCACGCAAGCGAAATCGTTCGCATTATTACAGTTTATGCAGAGAAATCCTAAATATGCCCTCAGATTTGCATATGCTTTTAAGTTATTTTACTTTTATATTTAACGCCACATCTTTCTTCAGCAAAATGCTATAACAAAGCAACGGCAGCCTTTTCCACGCGCATCGAAAATCCGAAGAGGTCGTATAATGTAAATGTAAACCAAAGACTTAACCGATCAAAGACCAGCTCTAATGCTCTTAAACTGTAACCCCTAATGCAATACTTGTTTAGTGCACTGCAAATGCAGAGATTGCGTTCAGTGCTTTAATGTATCTAAAGTCTTTTTTTGAATGCGACACTTACATTAATGCTAGAAATGTAGTTGGAAATTTTTACATTCACATAAGTGGGTAGCAGATTTGCAGGTCGTTGTTTTCACGTACGAATATCACTAAATAAGTAAAAAAAATTTACAACTTTATAAACATTGTGTGCTATATATTGTAGTAATTTTTAAAGTGAAATGAGTGGCAGAAATAGTAGAAAAGGAGGAGGAGCCGCTCGATATCGAGCTGGAAAATCCAGACGAAATTATGAACGCACATTTGCGCAAAGGCAATGCGAATTGACAATTGAAAGTAGCGATAGCAATAGTTCCTCATCTGGTTCAGAAGCAAGGTACGTTTTGTTTACTTTTGGTTTGGTTCGGTGTATGATTTTTGGGTAATTTAGAGCCGCATTTAAATTTCGTAAAATGAAATCTAGCATTTCTACAAATTTATTTCTTTACAAAACAATATAGAATGTTTTAAATTACGTGTTTGAAGTGAAGTTTGTGATGCTTTTCTTTTCCTATTACATTGTTTTCTTTGTTCTCCATATTTATAAACAATTTGTAAAAATCTTCAGATACTCACCAAAGTTTCCTGTAGCTATGTGGGACCTTAATCATTGCGATCCAAAAAAGTGTTCCGGCCGCAAATTAAGCCGTTTAGGCCTAATGCAAAATCTACGATTGGGGCAAAAGTTTTCCGGTCTTGTGCTAACACCAGTAGGCATTATTTGTGTGAGCCCTTCGGATCGAGAAATAATAGCGACTTCAGGACTAGCTGTAATTGATTGTTCTTGGGCGAAGCTAGATGAAACACCATTTACAAGAATGCGTAGCTCTCATCCGCGTTTACTGCCCTTTTTAGTTGCAGCAAATCCCATTAATTATGGGAAACCTTGTAAATTGAGCTGTGTTGAAGCGATTTCTGCGACGCTGTTTATATGTGGCTTCCGGTTAGAAGCCAATTGGTATATGAGCAAATTTTCGTGGGGTCATTCTTTTATTGAACTCAATGAAACGTTGCTTAATAAATATGCAGCGTGCAAGACAAGTGTAGAAGTTCTGCAAGTACAACATACTTACATTGAAGAAGAACGGAAGGCAAAGGAAAAACCGAAAAATTACAGTGAATTTTATCCTAAAAGCAGCAACGAAGAAATAAGCGATGACAATAGTAGTAAAGAAGTGTACAGCTTGAACATTATTAAAAAATGAATTTCGTTTTAATATATAAGTATTTTATTATATACTGAAAAATTACATACAAGGGCATAAAAAATAATCAAGAAAAGAAAGAACGAAAGCAAATTTAGTTTTAAATAATGGATATTCCAAACTAAGTCAAATACTCTAGAATATTTAAACATGACAGAAGAAAAGTTATTGACTAAACCATTTTTTTCACGAAAGAATCATTGAGTGTGACGATGATATTCCGGACTTACATTGACAAAATTGGACATGCTAAAGTAAATAGCGCTATTTTTGACCAAGAATTTGAGAAAATCATGCAAGTGTGCCAAAAGCATTTGCATTGATTTTTCATCCAAAGCTGAATAGCCCAACATTGAACCCAGTTTAACGAACAAACGCAACAAATGAAATGCACCATACAATTTCGAGAGCGGTGTTTCAGGATGTTGTTGTAAGATGTCAGCATACTGGGGTCTCTCAAATTTATAGAGTAATTGAGATCCGAGCATTACATTAAAATATTCTATAACACCATTTAGAACATCGGTGATGGCCAACTCTTTGGAAGCACTAGTGGACTTGGCCGATTTTTTGAACGCTACGTATTGGTCGACAATATCTTGTACAGTATTCTTCGCGGGTAAATCTAAAAGCTTATGTTGCCTAGTAATGGCGTCCCAATCATCTGCCAAGCACTGCTTAAGCTCATCTGGCATTTTAATTTTCACCTCTATTTTGGAAAGAAAACTCTCTTCACTTTCAACGCATGAGTCTAAACGATTGTTAGATGCTGTGGAAGGCATTGCGCTTGAAATCGTACTGCTAGTATTGGTGCCTGCAACAGGATTAGGATTAATTGCTGAGCTGTTATTGTTGTTAGGTTTATCACTAATATTTTGATTCGATCCGCCACGTTTCTTTTTGTTGGATGATTCATCTTTGTCGTCCTTAGCCGAATCTTCGGTTTTTGAATCTTCCTTTTTAGCGGGGATATCCGTGACCGTTTGTTTCGAGCGATTGCTACGGCTGCCAGAAGCAGGCGCAGGCGCCGCCAAAGCGCTAATTTCTCTAGAAGGTGTAGAGGCTCGAGATTCACTGCCGCCGCTACTAGCTCCGCTATCTTTAGTAGCAGAGCTGTTGCCCTCACTCTTTTTTGCTTTGGGAGTTCCTATAAAATTTAGAAAAAAATGTATGTGTACGCTTAACCCGGTATTGAGAATCCCCTAATTCTGAATAAACCTTTCTTATTTTTTCCCGCTGTTGAACTGTGTTGCTTGAAAACGTCTTTTTGCCTTTGTACATTGGCTTCATTATATTTTAATACACGATTTTCTGGTACCCATTCGTCCCAACTTGTAAATAAAATAGTTCGAGTTATATATACATAATAAAATCTATGCATATAGCACTTTCATTTTATACATACTTTTTGTTCCAGCCGGCATAATGTATATAATATTTAATTTGTTTGTCCTTAGTTATGGTGCTCTTTAATGCCTTCGCCTCATATATCAAAGGCCCATGAAAACACAACACCTTTTCGCCTAACATTAAGTAAAACTACAAAAATCATTGAGAATGGGATGGAGCGCCAATAATGTTTTACCTTCGGCGAATTTTTGTTTAGGTGACATTTCACTTGAGGCCGCTATTTTGATGATTTTTATTCAACACCCAAGCAGAAATAAATTTTGGTAAACAAGTATTAAAAAATCTCGAATGGGATTTGTAAACAGAAATTGTTTTAAGAAATTTTTTTATTGTTCAGCTCTGTAAACTCTTGACAGCTGTTCGCATTGTTACCATATTCAAGAGAAGCCATTGGATTCTTCAGTTCTACAAAATTGCGATGTGCAACATCAATTCTCTCTACACCTTTTATAAATCTGGGTGTTTTTTTAATATACAGCACTCTTTTACTAACAACTCTATGGTCGTTCAAATCTCGGGTACGGTAGAGTTTTCAATACAGCCGACAGCCTCTGATGTTAAATTAATCACAATAATAGCAATGACAATAACTTTGCTTTAAATTTAGAGCATGTTAGTTAATGATTTGGAATCGTTCCACTACTACTACTTATTAACTACCAAAAACGAACGGCAATTTTTTGTTGAAACGCTACAAATAAATCATTTTTGTGATTCAATTAAATTTTGGCTAACAGAAATTTAAATTATGCAATAAAAAACAAAAAGTCTAACCGAATATTTAATTTAATTGTCTTTTTCAAACTATCACTGAAGCTGCGAATTGCTTAAGTCTAAACGAGCTTCATAAAATGCAGGTATTAACACCATATGTTAACGCGTAAAAATAGAGGCCTCCACAACTATGTTAAAAACGGTTCATGGCCGCCACAGTATGTGAAAAACGGCACAAAACCACTACATTCAATAGTTACAAATTAAAAGTAAAAAAGCGAGTGAAATTGTTACCAAATTTATCTATTAAATATTATACAAAAGTATAATTTAATATTGGCGTAAATTCAGAGAGCGCAGTCATACAAAATTACAAAAAAAAAACAAGCGCCCACTGCTTCCTTACTCCACGTGCCGGTCTATAATAATAATATAATCTAGATTACATTTACAATATTCTAACAAATGTTTGTTAAAATTGCATAAGGTGGTTGCATTAAATTAATTGATAAAATTGCTCATTTAGATTTATATTTTAGCGGCTACGCATAGCAAAGCAACTGTAGCTTTATTTAAAATATAAATGAATACTTTGAACGGACCATTAGGACCATTGTTAGCGTTCATATTCTCGGAAGTAAAAAGACGCATATTATCCTTTGAACAAGCCGCATATTGGTGGCAACATTACATAGTACCCGTATATATCGTTAGAAATGGTATGAAATCTAAAAACGGCAAAGAAAAAAAAATACAAAAATTTATTTTTAGTGAATTATGAAGCTGAGGATATTTGCGACTTTAGTTGGATCAGTATGGGCATAATGTAGTTGGAAAAATGGTAAACCGTCCGGTAAGCAGAAGTACATCATATGCAAAGTTAAGATTTTCTTGATGAGGGTTTAATTGAGTGTCTGGATGTAAATGAAGACAATGATTCCTGCATTGCCTGGAACGAAGCGGACGTTGATCCTGATAATACCACGCATTTAGAAATTAAACCATTTACAACGCTGTAGCAAATGGTAAGAGAGAGAGAGAGAGGTTCGATCTCTGTTAAATATTGAAAAATAACGTCAGATCTCTTTTAAATACCCCGTTAGGTCACATAACTTCTCTATTGATGAAAAACTTACCGAGGTGACATCTAAAGGAATCGTAAATACTATTAAAAATGAAAAACACCAAGCCATCAACAGTTACTGAAAACGTTACTATGATGATATGTTGGCGTTTTATATTTCCGTAGCGAATCCTTCCTTATCCCCATCAAATCAGAGTCCACACATATCCATGTGCTATGAGTAAACAGTAAACAGTTCCGGAGTTTTTTAGTGAATCTTAATTTCCTTTGTATTGAAAGATAACGCTGGATCTGCTGCGCTGCTCGGCGTAGACGAAGTTGCTGCTATCACAACCATTTTTAATTTTCTTATATATTCCTAATACTTCGCTAAATGTTATTGAAATTCTTTAACACAATAGAAAATTCTATAGAAAGTTTGTGTTTTACTGATAATAATAGTCGCTTAAGTCTTAACTGGTTACCGAAAAAATTGGTTAAAAATTTACTGCATTAGGAAAACAATGAGGTTTTTGGAATATATCATTTTGACGAGTAACTCTAGACTTCTTTCTCAATTCATGATATTTCTTTTTTAAATGAAAATAAACACAAAGAAAATATTTTTAACAAAGATTCTACTTATCATTGACTGACCCTTTTTACCAGAGAAACTATTAGCCATATTCTTCTAATTAAAAAATGCTATTTGCGATCTCTCCCCTTTTCTTAAATTGTGTTGTCTGATTTCGTATATCCGCATCCATGCAGTACTTTCGGTTCAAGTCTTGCTTTGTTATGTTACAATCACAATGACTTTATCAACATCTTACTTAGTATTTATATAAATCCTTTGGTAATAACTCTTCTAGAAAAATGCAATAAAATAAGAAGATTGAAAAGGCATCATCTTCCATTTGATAACCGCGGACTGCTTTAAGACTTTAACTTTTGAGTTTATTTCTCTAGCTGGTTTAATTATGCTATGATACTTAAAAATTATATTGAAAACATTAAACGAATGAGAAAATTTAAGATAATCCTCATCTTTGAAGTCATCTCACTACTTTTTACTCAGTAATGTCAATATTTTTAGCATTTCCAGCTTGCACAACATTGCAATAAAATAGGTTAATCTACGTTCTCCTCCCAAGGTCTCGGCCCTCTGATATTCTCCCAATTCTGAATGTCAAGCTTTTTGATTTTCTCAAATTCCCTTTCTATAGTCACGTCTTCGGGCTTCTTCATGTTTACACCGACCAGCTCCCTTTCTTCTGGCGTAACAGTTTGCTGCCGGGAATATTTATATCTAGTGCAATAGGACGAGAGCAAATGAATTTTATGAATTATATCAGGTGAATCAAAAAAAGCAACCTTAACTCGGAAAATTTCTGAAGACCAAAAGAGCCAGCGACCATTAAAATTAAGAATGGCACACCATACATAAAATTTTTATTTTTCTTTATCTTTTTAAAAATTTCTCTAAAAAACATTTTCCGCTTCTTTTGTATATAAAATATATACCGGTCATCATTTATTACACGTACATTTCGTTAACAGCTGCTGCTTGAAGCCACACCACATAGTGAAAAATAAATGGTTTGCTTGCTTAAAAGTAATGGTGTTTTTTTCTTTTCAACTTCGCCAATTTTTTGCAAAACTGGGTAGGAATTGATAAATCATATGGCTTTAAATGTATACATACAAATAAAACAAAAAGAAAAAAGCACTAAAATAAATAATGATCATTTCTTTCAAATTCTAAGGTTATTTGCCAAGTTAATGTTTATCTTACACTAATGTATATATTTTTTTTATATTATTCGGTTTGCAATTTTACAATAAAACCATTCACTTTAAAGTTGAAATCGTTCTATTAGAGAATCATAAATGGTAATTTCCAAATTGTGGATCAATTAACACACAAGAAGGCTCTCGATGGTGTCATAAAATTTAAACAGATTGTGAGGACCAACAAAATTATTATTTTTTTATAAATTGGTTGTTAGCTTTACGTTCTTTCTTTATCTTTGGTTCCAAAACCGTATACTTTTGTTTATATTTCCCGGTAAAACGATATAGTAGTGTGGGTGCCCATTGTGTTTATCACTTGGGAGTTTTTAACTACAAAACGAAATTGAAGCCTTATTATGTCAGACCGGCACTGAACAGTGACCTCAAATATATCGAAGTCTGTTTTCGATCTTTGGACTGATTGGGCAGACATCGAGGATTCAGAGAGATCGCGTGTTACGCACCAAAGCGGCGCTCAAAATGGGGCCCATCTCAATAGAAACCGATAAGTTTTTTTTTTTACCATTTCATCTGTAAATGTTATTAATAATTGTAAACCTGTGAGATGTCGCCTCATAACTATTTTATCGCTAGTTAATTGATTATATGAATATATGACTATTTTCGTATGAATAATTTTTGGATTATTAGGATGTCTGGCAGTATTTGGCATTGGCGAGTACATTTATAAACAACTTTGGAACTATGATTGTGAAACTGTGATTTAGGTTGAAGTCATCTACTATTTGCTATGAATCGTAGTTAATGTGAAGTAATGCTCCATGCTCATTCGAGAGAAGAAACATAATTTTGGACGAACGTTACTTTCCATATTAGCGACAAACAATCCGAAGATCCTATAGTCTTTCCCTCCTCTCAACAACATTACATTTCATTGAATTAAATTTTGCTCTTTCCTCTTTACGCTATTGTGTATTTCCTTTTCATAATTTTATTATATAAATTTATGTATATATAACTTTTTTTTGGAAATTTATTAATAATACATTATATTTTTATTTCATTCATTACGTTAATTCTCCTTCTAAAGCAACATATAATGAAATTGAAACAGCTGTTTTGGATGCTGTGAGTGACAAAATCTAAAAGCGGAATTATGTGAGTAGTAAAATTTAAAAACTTCAGTCATGAGTTTGTTATTTATGGTTGAACAAGAAGGACATAGCTACACAGCAAAAGCTACTTTTTTTTAATTTATTTTACCGTACGCCTCCGTTCACCGCCTCATCGCAATGAAACATGTATGCCAAATGTAAGTTTTTGTTTGTGTTTATCATTTCCAGAAAAATTCGGTAATCACTAAATTGTTCCATCATCATCAATAAACAACTTGGAAAGCAGAAAAGTAACGGGAAAAATGAGATTCAAAATGTGTAGAATGTGACGAGGTAACAGAAATGACGTGAACATATCTATATATTTAAGCATCCGTATACTGTCATAGTGCCGCACGATTCAAACTTAAATCCATCCACTGAGTTCATGCAGTTCTGTAAAACTAGGAAACGCTCATTACAGAAGAGGGAAAAGCACTGACGAAAGGAAACAAGGTGGCATATTTGCGCGTATGTGGAAGTAAAGTAAAGTAAACAACTCTGCAAAAATAGAAATTTTCAAACCGTTCTTTTCTGAAATATAGAGGAGTGTCCACCTCGTGATTTCGAGAGTAAACGTAAATAAAACACACTTCTGATTGAGATTTGAAGTTATGTTCAATGTCGCTGGATCACCCCAAAAAAATATAATTATTCCTCTTGCGTCTAATTATTATAATTATTATCATTTCGACCTATCTCCATTTAACAACTTATTCTGAAAAGTCGTTATAAGAAAAAAATTTACAATTTTTAAGGAATTTCGACAAATACCTCTAAATAATGGTATTTCGATAATCTAAAATGGTGCGAAAACTTTGGAGGGGCTGGAAAGTGAAGCTCTTAGGAAGATTTTGTGCTGTTACTGGATATACAAGTCTTATCATTTATATACGAAAAAAAACAGAAAACATGCAAATGCATTTCTTATAATGTCTCCCTTTCTGTCGGTCACAAGTGTTTTCCTTATGTGCGTCGTATACCAAAAAATGCGCGCCTTGGAAGGTTGCTTGACTGTTGTTCTTAACTATGATTCCCAGAATACGCCTTTCTCTCTTAGCGCACTAGGCGCTTGGTACATAGACTAGATTTATTAGCTCAACTACAATTACAACAATTGTTTCTATACTCCTGCTATTACTTTGCTACTTAACGTACTTTTAAACCATATTTTTTGAATTTATAATATCTACGGGAAATAAATCAATATAAAAAGATTTTATTAGTTTATAACCAAGTAAAGTTTCTTTTTGGAAATCTCGGAAAATTGTTTTTTAAATATTGTAAAAATTACGATAACATCAGCCAAACGAATATATTTACGATTCTTAATATTAAAAAAACTTTAAACCTAATCTTAATGTTAGTGATGCAATAAAAAATATTTTCGATTAAGAAATTTTTCAAACCGCCGCTTCTGCAACGATTTGCAAGATGATGCGTCTTTTCGGATCGTAATTGAAACGATTCTTGTTAAATATTTCCGATTCATAGAATGGTTTCATGTTAAATATATCCAATTGTTTCGCTCGTTCTAATAAATAGCGTTCCATAATTTCAACATGCGTAGCTGTAGGACCATTTTTGCATCGTATGTACGCCAATTGATCTAATGTCAATTGCCTTAGAATGAGGAATAATAATTCCGCACGATCTTTTTGGAAAGCCAAGTATTTCTGAAATGCGTTGCGCATTTTCTTCATAACACTGAATTTCTGACCCTCAATCAAACTTTCAAGCATCATACGTATAGCGAAATTGGCATCGTCTTCAACGACATTTTCACGCAAATGAATACGAGCGTAAGCTTCCGCCATACGTATAGCGCTTTCGATATGACGCACCGTAATTGGCAATAAGCCGGTAGCAAATGATTCTTGACGCAATTGTGAATACATTTTAGCAATTTTATCCTCATCAATATTCTAAAGAAGAGAGAGATATTGCAATATCATCTATATGTATGTATATATGTTTATCTTACTTATTAATATACCGTTAACTTGGGATGTATATTCTCTTTAGCGTAGACGATGTACTGTCTTAGTAAATCTTGCGGTATTTCATTGGTAGGATTCGCTTCTAAGTCTTCTTCAGTCGGTTCACGGGATGGATGATGTTTTATATGGGAATTTACCACAAATTTTGCTAAATGTTGGTCTTGCATTGGATCAAATTCGTCTTTAACAACACATAAGATATCAAAACGTGATAAAATCGGATCAGATAAATTAACATTTTCCGAAAAAGTCATTGGTGAATCATAACGTCCGCCTATGGGATTGGCGGCAGCTATTACCGTGCAACGGGCTTGCAATGATGTTACTATGCCGGCTTTAGAAATGGAAATCGATTGCTGCTCCGTAGCTTCATGTATTGATGTACGATCTTGATCGTTCATTTTATCAAATTCATCAATCATACAAACGCCTTGATCGGCCAAAACCAATGCGCCCGCCTCCAATGTCCACTCTTTGGAAACTGGATTGCGTTTAACGTAGGCTTAACGTAGACCCATCTGTTATTTTCCAAATATTTCTATATATTTATTCAGAATCATATTCCGAGTCGATTTAAGCCTGTCCGTGCGTCTGTTTGTTCCTCAGATATCTGTCCACGTAAATTTGTGTTCAAGCTACAGGTCGCAATTTTTAAATATAATTTAATTAAATTTGATACACTGACTTGCTTCGACCCAAGGAGCGTCTTTAGTTTTTGCATCATTAACAAACAATAACAAGTCCCTTAATCTATCGCCATGCTCTGAAAGCATGTGCTCAGGAATTCTAGCGATCAAGGATTTTGTTAAATCTTGTATAAAGAATTTTCTTTTATTAAATTTATACACGGTGTAATGTCCTAAGCATTTCATCCAAAATTCCAAACACACGACATGGTACTCCATGTTAGACGGTGGTAACTAAAAAAGGAAAAATAACAATCGGCCCGTGGCAATCATTTCCATTCATAAATTAGTAAAATAATTTACCTGTAATAAATTTTTAATACTTGTGAACTGGTAAAAGCCAAAATCCACTTTTCCTCCAAAAGAAATTTGCAAAAGTGGGTATGTAAACAGTAGCTTGAATCTAACAACATTAATACAACATAATATTCCAAAATTTCATTATATTTACGAAAGTCAGCGTAAATCAGAGGAGCTATTTTGAATTTAGAAAAATATGCAAAAAATTAACTTCTTTGAACTCTAAAGATTATTAACTTACTTTCAAATAATTTGAAAAATAGTTGAAGAAAAAATTTAACATTATTCGTAATGAAATATTGTTGTTGATAATGATTTTCCAAGCAAATAATAATAAATAATCTTGAATGAAATTACAATCAAAGAAATGCGCGCTGGCGTCTTCGGAAATACGTAACACGAGAAACTATTTAAAAAGGTAAGGTTAGATCTTGTTTTCAAATAATCGAATTTTCTTCTTACTTTGCTCACTTCTTTCTCGTGACATATTTTTGAAAACATTTCATAAACCTCTTGATCGATGACTTTTCCAATTGCTCCGCAATTTCTTCGTTGTAAAATCCTCTTTGTAAATATTAAAATTATTTTCAGATAAGTTCTTCAAAATTTTTTTTTAATGTTCTTACTGTTTATTTAAAATATATATTTCAAGGAATTCCCTTAGGACTGTCATTAAAATTAGTAATCGTCGTTGTACAATAACAAGTGTGACCACATGACTGGAAGGAGAAATTAAAACAGCAATTTTTAAACAAAAATTATTCTTAAAGTTATGTAATAATCCTACAACTTTATTACCCTTTCTTATCTGTTTTCAAAAACATAATAATCACTTCAAATCTAAAACCAACAGTACAACCAACTAAAACTTCAATGAAACAACAACAGCTATCTGCCTACTATCATGCCCATTATACAAAATGTATGGTCTCTTAGCACAGCCACGCTTTTATATATGTTTTGTAGTTCTAATGTCTAAGTACCTGACAACGCGCCTGAATGGTGGTACGGAAATCCGTAAAACCATTAAAAGTTGGTTCACACCATTAATGGTACGCGTTTTAATTTGAAAAAATGAAACGAAAATTTTGTACGAAAGAAGCCGCATTAATAAGCGGATATTATCGGAACCCTCAGCTGCTGTTCGTCAGATATACTACCTTAAGACGATTTATGCGGTGCTTATAAAAACCTATCTGTTTGTATATAGCCAACGCCTTTTCTTGATGCTTTCTCTCCTTGTCTTTATCTCTAATCGGTTGATGTAGGGTTTGTAAAGAAAAATTACCTAAAGCTGAGAGAATAAGCGTCATTAGTTGTGGCGGGGTTTTTCAAGATGGTTTTAAAGTTCTTCAGACCCAAAGCAAATTGCATTTTAGCTAAATGCAAATTACCTAATAAAAATCTGGGCTTAAAAGCAAAATTAGAAGATATAAGATGTAAGATATAACTTAATAATACTAAGAAAAGAAAATTTTGAAAAAAAGAAATACAAAAAATTTTTTTTTTATATATTTACTTTACGTGAATAAAAGCAGATCGAGCCAAAAAGCTGGATAAATATCCTACGGAGGCCTGCTTTATTAACGCAGGGCAATTCGGATTTGTAACTTTGTTCCACAAAGAAGCTAAAAAAACTTGGCTTAAAGTTTGCTGGAAAGAAAAGTTTATTGTAACTCTTTATGATAAGGAAAAAAAAGACAAGAGCAAATTGGATAATTGCGTGGTTGCTTTAATAGTTTGTATTGACTTATTTGATATTGTCTTCGTTTGGTTCTTTTAGAGATTATATGATGCACTGCAATCAGCTAAAGAAAAATTATTTTTTTAAAAAAAAACACAACTACAATAATAGAATACTAAAAAAATTGGACATGATGCGTATTGTGCATGGGCAAAATAACCGCATCGAAAGCTTTAATTAAAATTTCTAGAAACTTTAAAGAATCGTTTAGTGTTTCTTTTTCCGATGATTCGGAAAAACTTCTTTTCTTAAGAAAATTGAAAATTTCCAACATACTAATGTCCAGCGTTTGAACTATGGGATGATTCATGGATTGGTGCTCTTTCTTAGCTAAAAGAGAAACGTATAGAATTAGAAAAAAAATTGCGAGAGACGCATTCATCATTCATCACACAACGTTTACTATTTAGTAACTGGTTAGGACTTTTAAAAGACTTAAAATATTCTTTCATTTTTAACCATCTAAATAAAAAGTTTGTTTTGAGAATTTTTGACCAACCTTGCATCAGGATTATCACTATTTATATTTAAGGCATCTTTAAAAAAATCGGAAGCAACAAATATTAACCCTTTATCGCGCGCCATACAATCCAAACGCAAATAGCAATCGATATAGTTAGGATGTTTTTTAAATATGTCCTTATATAATTTATCCGCTTCATCGAAGCTGCACGTTGCCTCTTTGAGACGGGCCAAATTATAGGTCATCGTCACCGAAATCGCCTCATAACAACGTGCCCGCTTAATATTAGGCATCATTATGCGCCTCGTTTTCAGCTCTCTGTAAGGCCTCCGATAATCGTTTTTCGGCTATTTTAAGATTTCGTAAACGATATTGCAGAGCAGCCACGTTGTTAAGAATTTCCGCTGGAATTTCTACTTTCACTTATTCTGTTAAAATATAGTATAGCAGTATAGTATAGCAGTACCATAAGCATTTAACGAAGCATGTAAGTCATTCTGTTCAAGAATTTGAGCCAAATCGATCCACGCTTCTACAAAACTGGGAATTGTGCCTTCACCTTTTTTAAGTGATTCTTACCCATATCCCGTTTAGTCTGCAAATTTGAATTTGCATAGAGTGAATCCAACATTTTCATAGTTTCATAATTGCCGGGCTGAATCTTCAAAACTTTCTCAAAACATTAGCCTGGTATAAAGCATATTCATAAAGGTAATCCATTAAAAATATAGTAAAGAACATTACTTATATTCTCCGTATCGCCTTTGTAAATATACATTTGACCTAAACCGTAACGGGGTAACACAAAGCTGACAGGAGCTATTTGGGTTGACTGATAATAGTACTGAAAAGCTTGATCATAATTGCATTGAGCATGAAAACTTCTAGCTAATTGATAGCAGCTTTCAGCACGCATTGCCCCATTTTCTGCGTTATGAAAGGCATGTAAAGCCAGATGTTGTACTTTTTGGTAGTCTTTTTTAAAAAAGAAATGATTGGCTAAATTTAAGGCCATCGGATTTGTTGAATCAATTGTGTAGGCTTTCGATAACATTTGTACGCCCGTTCTGTTGGATTCGGGTTCATGCAGATTCAATTTAAGTATTGACAAGCCAATCAAAGCCCCCACACAATTCGGATCAAGATCGTGAGCTCTTTGAAAGGCTAGCTTCGCTTTTTCTTCATTGTTCATTTTTAGAAAACAGTGACCCATGCCCATGCGTCCATTAGCCGGACAGTTTGGGTTGGTACGTAAAGCTTTTTTGTAAAATGCCAAAGCTCTACGATAATCCTTCTTATTAAAAGCTATGCATGCCTTTCCCAAAAGAGAAGGAATATTTGAAGGCGATTGATTGAGTACGAAATTGAATTGAGCGTCGGCCTGCTCCATTTTATCACCCTCTAAGAGGCAAAAATAAGCTCCGCCCAATAAATGATTTTGATCATACATAATTATCTTGTCAGCGGCAGTATAAAAATTCGTGGCTTTCATAAAAAGTTAGCGCTATTTATCCTTTGATTTTTCGCGGTTGGCCTCCTGTACATAATGGGCGGCTAACATGTCGAAACATCGCATTTGATCTTTCTCAAAGTCACGATAATCGGTGTTTCCTTCCATGCGGGCAGTCTCCAGCAGGCGAATAAAATCCTCAGTTTTGTTCTGTTTATAACACGCCCACTAAAAAAGAAGTCTCCGAGGTAAATTAAGTTTATTACACTTATATAAGGCCCAACTTACCGCCACATTTACGCAAGTATTTAATTGGGAACGTTCTTGACGCAGAATACCCAAAACTTCTTGGCAATCTGATAATTGGTCAGGATGTACTTCTATTACCTTAAATTTCCAGTAAACCAAAAGTGAAAAACATTGTTTAAGCTTATATTTTAATCAAACTTACCTCGTCAGTATCCCTTAGAGGGATTTCTATAGAAGCAAACATTTAATTATTAATATTCACTGTAATATGGTGGAGAAAATAATCTTAAAAATATATTTTTACAAGAATTTTGCAGAAAGTTCAAGTGAATTATATGAAAAGGCCAGCTTAGAGAAGAACAAAAAGAACATATCTAAAATTACCGGTTATCGGAAATCTGTTTTAGTTTTTTCCAGCAATAAACACACATGACACTACTTTTACAGCAACAAACCAAGCAGATGTATCGCAAGAGAACTGTCACCACAAAGAGAATGAGTAAAGCAAGCCGTTCAAACACAATATTTCAAAAATGTAATTAAGTTATTAAATCGGTTTATACTCTAACAGCTTTATGAATATAACTAATATACGAAGATCTTTTATAATAGGGAAATAGCGATTCAATCGCGTCCAGAATAGCATCGAATGCCATAGGTATAGCATTAGAATTTTTTCCAATAGCTAGTGTATAACCTCCAACTCATTCGATATTTCATTATTTAAACTTGTGTCTTTATTTGGTTCATTTGGTATTCACAAACTGATCAATTTCCTTACAGCGAATGACAAATAATTGTTGTGAGCCACTTGACGACTTCTTGCATTCATTTGAAGGCCGACGCATTGGCGATTTTTTCTTGTACCCAGTTTTTCCCATTTAACATCACGTGTATCAGGTAACTCAGAAGGTTGGTGCGATGGCTTCCGTCGCTACAGCGTCGCTGCGCGCGCTTGCCGATGTCCTGTTCCGGCATATATTTTCGCATGATTTCCATGTGTATGTCGCAGGCGTGGCTAAATGCGTCATACACATGAGGTTTCTGGAACTCAAGTTCCAAATAGCGGTAATCGAGGACGATATTATTCCTTCTATCCTTGGCGACAATGCCATCGCTTGTTTCCTCGCAGGCATGTTCTCTTCTGAGCGTTAAGTCATTCAGACATGCGCCGCATTGCAACTGCTCACTTATGTATTTAGTTACTACGTGGCTCGTAAGCAGCGTGATGTAGTTGTCAAACACCGCGCCATTCAGGTCGTACGGTAAAAAGTCTTCTTCTTCATCGGCTTCTATTCTGTAGGACATGTTGTTTGTGACATAATAGTCGTCGCCTGTTCTGCAGCTTCCTCCCCAAAACTCCATCTCCTTTTTCGATAGCCGGAGGATCAGCTGCATTATTTGCACCGCCGGTAAGGTGCGTTTTCTGTGTATTGGCGCCATCATACAAAAGAAGTTCTCCAAGCGGTCTTGGCTTACCCTGTAGGCCTCGATTGTTATGCCAGGGTATGCCTCCAGCAGCTCTTCCTTCAAGTCCTCAAAGTTGTCTATTGTTTGGATGGTTTCGGCTGCTAGCAGCTCCACTGGGAAGGTGTCTTTTAAATATTGTTTCGCCTCGGCTAGCAACTCTTTCTGGCCCTGCCAGTTGGAGCTGCAGATTTTACTTTCGTGCAATACATTGTTGAACTTTGTTAATGCGCCGTAAAGTTCAACAGTCCTTTTTGCCTTTTCGCCGGTAAAAATTTCTTCTCTTAAGGCGGTTTTTAGGTATGCCACCGTTGGTGGAGTGAAGAGTTGTACTATCTTTTCGACGTTTCTAGGTACGTAGGTACGCAAGCCTGCGCCTCTCGTCTTCCAGTAGTTCAGAATGGACTTGTTCCGAGCGGCTAATTTTGATAAAATTGTTCTGCCGAAGAGTTGCTTTTGTTCATAAATTTTGTTATCTAGGTATGTTTTCAGAATGTACATATAATTGCAGATCAGTGCGATTATATGCACGCTGCCGTCAGCTTTTCTTGTGGTCAATTTTCCGTCAACGAAAATGCCCACCGTCTTGCGATTTTGAGGGCTTCCGTCGCAGACTACCGCTTTTACATCTAACCCGACCTCCTTTGCGATTTTTAGAACTTTTAGCAGCAATTCCAATTCTCCTTTGGGTCGGGTTATGGGATGGGCGTAGAGTAGCACATTGAACGCCGTCAATATGCTACGCACTCCGAAGACTAGGATCGTGCGGTACGGCTCCGACACAAATTTTGTTTTGGATCTTTTACTCAGCCCGTAACCGGATCCATACAGGACATCCTTCGCCCTTGAATATATTGGGTCGCCGTTAGTGTGCACTTCGTCGAAGGTTAGTAGGACTATCTTGTGCTGAGGGGTCAATTCGTTGGCCACCTCTCGTAGTGCCTCAACGTCCACTACGTAATCTTCCTGAAGAATTTGTTTGTCAGGAAGAGGACGTTGATTCCGCTCCGTCTTAGCTGCCGCCGATGAAGTGGACGGTCCCTCGTCCCTCTCTGCGAACCCTAAACAGTCTTCATCTATGTCCATACCTAATTCAATTCTAGCCTGTAACGGAGTTAAACCTTGTAACTCCTCTGGCACTTCTCTGGGAATTCTGGATGGACGCTTCTTTGCCATTTTTACATTCATCTTTTCCACCGCTCTTGTGAGGTTTAATTTCTGCGCCCACCACATATACGGGCGCAAACTCGTATAACTTGTCCCCTCCGGCTTGTTTAGCCGCTTGAGGCTTTTTTGAATTTTTCGCCATTTAAATTTCACATCGGCTAATGTTATATGGGAGTTTGTTGCCTGAGTCAGCACGTCAGCCAACTCTTCACCGGATATCTCCCAGGGAACTTGGCCAGCTCCTGGCCCCAAAAGTCTAGGTACATTTGCAGGACGTCACTAAATAACTCGTTTGGAATATGTGCCATTTTAAAATAAATATAACCTTAAATAATATAACCTGAAAAGAAGAAATAAAGAAGTACTGTACCGTTAAATTAAGTGTACATATATAAAATAAAACTATTTTTCAACTATTTTTAATTTGATTTTATTTATATAACAATTTTTTTACATTTCAAAGTAATAACATCTTTTAATCATAAATGCTTAGTTATATCTCTACTGCGCGGAGGATTTCTCTAACGCGCGGAGGATTTCTCTACTGCGCGGAGGATTTCTCTAACGGGCGGAGGATTTTTTTTTTTATATTAAATTAAAAATAAATTATAATTATAATTAAATTAAATATAAATTTTATATTAATAATAACTATACTCTAAATGATATTACCTGCGTCTTTTATTATTATCTTATTATTATGTCTAAGTTGCACTAATTTTTTTGTCTTACTGATTACTTAAATGAAAAAATATTTAAGCAAAAGTCCACTGTTTACTTAATTGAACAAAACCCGTTTTTGTCGAAATTACAATCCAAGCAGAAAATAAAGAATTATTATATCACACGATCGAGATGATAGCTGGTAACGCTATTAGCTTAGCTTACAAATGGCTAAGTTAAAAAATTACTACTTTATATGTACAACGTTGCAAACAAAAAAAAACGTTGTGCAAATTCGGAATTAACGTAATAATGCATTGTACATTATATATTATATATATTATATATTAAGAAATATTGAGCTCTGAAAAGCTTCGAAGTTCAAAAGAAACATATACATCAAATTGTGGGCATACAACCATTACGTGCTCAGCTAGAATATCTAATTTGTAGCAAAAGTCTGCAGACTATTGACGGTATCATAATGGTGGTGACAATTCTAATGGTTGTATGGAATGAACTGAAATTTACGGCACAGTATCTTCATAAGAATTGCGTTAGCGTTAAGTTCATTCTGGACTATGATTCCTTAACAAAAAATGAGATATCTATAACAGGCAATTGTGATCGTTTTAAATCAAATGCATTACGCATTAATTTTGATACCGTAAAAAAAGATAAACAGGGGCGCGTTTATACTGTCGAAGAAGATTTGCGCCAGGAATTAGAGAAAAAACTAAGATTCATTCTATCGCAACGTGATTTACATGAAATGAATCAAATTGTTTATCGCTGTGTAAATTGTTACTGTCGATTCTCACAGGAGGGTAAAAAATCAAATAAATTTCCAGGTAAGCTTCGTGATCTGTTTTTCTTTTAAATAACAAGTAATAGTATCTTTATTTGACAATTGGGTAATTATTAGGAAAATACAAATTGCAATCAATTATTTATGTTAATATTTAGATTTAATAATTGAAATACCGCAAGCCATTAATATGAAGACTAATGTGAAGATGTAGTAAAGATTATTCCATAGACAAACGAGAAGAGGATAAAAGAGATGAAGAAGAAAATGCGTTTGAGGCGCATGAAACAAAAGCAGAATTATAACCTAAAAACTACAGATAAGTCCGTACGTCAACAAAAACGCCGTAAACGCTCGGTCGTTGGACGAAATCATAAAGCGAATTCCAAAATTGACAAGAACAGGTGAGAATTATAATCTTCGCGTTTAGTATAATGTAATTAGTTCAATTTTCTTTTGCAACAGGACAAATTACTCCTACAAAAATTGAGTTTACGACCTCGTCCTGAATTAAATTACAAAAAACAACATCAATTATAATTATAATAATAACAATTATATAAAAAAAAAATAATTAGATGCTGAAACTTATAGACTAAAAGTATATATTTAAGTATTTATTTATAAGTAGCCATTATAAAAATGAAACAACGACCAAATTTTGTTTAATTTTAATTTATTTACATAAAAATTTTACATTCGAAATTTATAACAATACAAAATTATAAAAAAATTTAAATATTCCATTTATACACTTTATTTTTTTTTTTATTTTATTTTTTTTTATTAATTTTTGAACACTGGACGAATCCTTTATATTCAGTAACTTTATCTTAAAACTTAAACAAGAAATCTGTGAATACCGACTTTTTCGGATGAATGTTCCTAGGTCGATTTACATTTTAATACTGATCAGTAATACATATATACTTTATAACGTGTCTCAAAGTTCGTTTTGCCTTTTGATGACATGAAAATCTCTCCCGTGGGTACAAATGACAGGTAAAACCGACATATTTCGCGTATTTTCGCGTTATTGTGATTGAAATTTTATGATAAAAACAAGTGAAGAAGGTCTTTGATAATATAACAATTTTTTTGAGAAATTTACTTTAGTAGTAGAGAAATTTACTTTTTTACTAGTTTGGACTGCCACGACTTTTAAAGCATTTTAAGTCATTTACACAGACAAATCTAACACATGCACACCATCCCCCCTCGTGCGCCCCTCCTCCCATACTCGGTATAAAAACATAGCTCTTTACCTGAATTCCGCGGCACCGTCTCTCCCGTATGTTATCAAATGATTTCGAAGCTTTTTACATGACCAACAAACCCAAAACGCATAGGCACACATATTTCCAATAACTGTTTTCTATAATACGGTCATAAATTTCATTTGTTCGTGAACCGACTAGACAGACAAAAACGAAAAAAATTATTCGTATATATATCGGTTGACGATCTAAAGTTTTTTACCGTCGCCACAGGCTGACTGGTAAGTACAAAGTTATCCTCACTCTCTCTCTATCTATCTGTCTGTTTATTATCTATTTCTCCCTTTTATCTTTTTGTTTTTCCCTCTGTCCCTCTATCTTACCTTCTTTTTGTCCTTCTCTAGCCTATTCTACCCATCTATCACTTTGTCAATATTTTTATTTTTTCTTGTTGATACCGTTTACATTCCCGCAACTCCTAGATTTCCTCACCAAATCTCACATATGCCTTAGCCTCAGCAATGAGACATCCGCGCTTCCTTTTTGCTACCTGAGATCCGAGTACAGAAAGCATTTTTTAATTTAGAATCTGAATAACAAAGCACTGCCTTTAAGACGTGCCACTTCACTAAAGCTGGCTGGTTAATGCCTTTTAATGCCTTTTAATCGGTCTGAGCATCAAGACTGTTATTTATGGTATACACCGGAAGATTGGAAAAGGTTAGTAACTTAAAATCTTTTCTATTTTTCATACAATCTGACATTCCCGTACATTTTTAATTGTCGCACATTTCCTATACGAAAGCCTGAAAGCTTACGTTTAACAGGCTTGATGGACATGGAACGAGAGTATCGTTCGTCATTCATTACCCCTCCCATCCTAGATCGTTCTATAAAAATCTTGCCAAGTGAAATGTTTCGCATACATTCACCACCGAAAGAAAATCCAAAGATATCTGCCAACACTACTCCCCTTGAAGATGCAGAATCTACGCAACTATTAATGCAGTACCAAATATTAAGAGACAAAGCCGCTGAAGAACACTACCGCGAATCCATGCCTTCAGAATACAAAAGGCAATTTGCACAATTTGTACAAGAGTTTTAGAAAAGCATGAGAAAGATCAGCTATATAAGCCTATGGTCTTTATACCTATAATTATACAAATCATTACTTTTGTTATTATTATCGTTTATGGTTAATTTTTTCGCTGTTAACAAAGTATTTTTAAGATAAAATAAATAAATAAAAATGCTTACCGGTATATGCACTTTTCAAAACTTTATTTTATTTTCGCGAAGAATCTAATTTCACAATTGATACCTTTTATATCTTTTGTACACTTCTATCAGAATCTAATTTCACACTACTACCTTTTATATCTTTTATATCTTTTATGCCTTTTATACACTTCTATCAGAATCTAATTTCAATTGATACCTTTTATATCTTTTATACCTTTTATACACTTCTATCAGAATCTAATTTCGCAATTGATCCCTTTTATATCTTTTTATATCTTTTATATCTTTTGTACACTTCTATCAGAATCTAATTTCACAATGAAATTTTTCCCAATTTGAACAGATTTACAGATATTTACCCTGTAATTTAGTTGAAGGGAAATTTGAAGATAAAAAAAATATGAAAAAAAGGAAATCTTCACCCTGTAATTTAGTTGGTGGGAAATTCGTACACAAAAAAATTATGAAAAAACGCAATTAATTTAATGTAGATGTTAGGAAGTTAGGGATTTGAATTATATAATTTTTTTTTATATTTTCTAATTATATAATTGTGCTTAAGGAATTTGAATTATATAATTTTTCGCATGAATGTGTTCAGCACAGAGTTTCATCTTATTCCATTGTTGGTTTTTATTTCTCTGCACACAACCTGCATAAGTACTTTGTTTTACAGCGCTAGAAACAGACCGCTGCAATTTCAATCTTTTCAATCGTCCATTTGTAAAAAAAACTTAAACATGAGGCTATCAGATAGAGGTTAAAAAAAAACAATTCATAGTGATTTAAAATATTTTAATTTTTTTATTTAATTTCAGCAAATAGTCTAAGGGACATGGAAATATCGCAAAGCCTGAGAAGAAGTAAGTAAAAACCAATTTATAGTGATTTAACATATGTTAAATGAATCTTCTGCATATTTAACGTCCTTGTGGGGATTTCATCTAAGCATTTACGTTTCGTGGTAACATTGGGGGCCTTGCCTGCCGTATCGCCGGTACGCTTTTTTCAAACGTTTAACCAAACGTTGCTTAGCTTCATCTTTCGTGCAAAAGTAGAAATTTTCGATCAAATCATTCGTGCCATGGCCGCTAAGGACACGTTCCGATGGATCTGCTATTAAGTTAACGATTATTAAATTTAAATTAAAAAAAAAAAACAAAAAATCATTCGTTACAGTTTAATATCTTACAATTTAATATGCAGGGAAATATAACGTAAAAATTCAAAGTGCTCGAACGAAAATATAAGGCCTCGGTCAGATATAAAAACATCGTTACTGCTAAAGAACAGTCACCCCTACTAACAACTCTGAAATGTGACGGAGAATAGGTAGGCTGTTAGGCCTACTGCACTGGCATCTTGGCCGGTGCTCGCGATGCAATCTTCTCAACATATTTTAAAAACTGTGATTTCGCTGTACCCGGATCCCCACAGATCAGTAAATTAATGTCATCACGCACTTTGTGCTTGTCACCAGGATTTTTAGCTTTACCGCCGAATAAAGCTAAATAATCACTCCACTAGATTTGTGAATTGAATAAATAAAAAACACGCGTGTTGTGCTTGATAACATTTTTTATCTCTGGTGTTCCTTATTGTCTATGTAACAATATGCCTCTTTCTCTTACTTATAATTACTTAGTCAGCCAGCCCCAATATTCTATCTTCTACATATTTCATCAATTGATGCGCAAATAGATGTCCGCGTAAAGCTATTTGAAAGGAAACTTCTGTGTTCCGTTGTATGTCGCGATCGTTTTTCTTTATATTTTGTCTAGAGGAGACAATCGAGGCGGTCGTATATCATTTTACAGACGTTATGTATATTATATTGTATACTCCTAAAGATATGTTAATATTTAGTCATTTACGAACATATGTGTGTTATAATGCATATTTCTAGCGATATTTTAATATATGGATACGTGTGGAAATATATGTAGTTAAATAAATGTGGTTAAATATATTTTCTTATATTATGTGGACTTAGGGTGCCGTAACAATTTGGATCACATTTTTATTTTTCAACATTGTTTGGACCTTGTCGTTACCTTTGGGGGAATACAGCACATTCAATAGGACATCTTGCAGGATTGGGTTTTTTTAAAGTAATTTTTGCGGACTTATCTGCACCTTGCGGGGAATAGCTCGGTCATAATTTGCCGGATGTTCTTTTCCAATGCTTCAAGAGTTTGGGAACTGTTCCCATAAACTCGAAGCTTTGCATAATCCCACAAAAAAAGTATAGCGGCGAGAAATCGCTTCGTTTCATAACATCAAAACGGGACATGTTGAATATAAATCGATCAATAGTGAAAATCAAAGGAGAATAGTCACGAAATCACTCCCCCCTGATTTCACCAAACTTCCGTTGCGGAAGTCATACGCTTTCACAAATTCGACCAAATTTCTAGCTGTCGCGAGTCTTGTGAATGTTCTGCCTTTCCACATCTGTTTGTAAGGCATTAACTTTTCGGTGAAATCATATGTCGCGTCAATATTACAATACCGCAATGTTGTTTCGGCCACACTGACAAGGTATGTTCACGCCAAAAGTAACTCTGACCTTACTGGGGCACAAGCCACGGTGGCCAGTAGAATTTGACAGTGTTGGTTTTATGGTAGCGTGTAACACGGGCGCTCGACATGCTTTTTAAAAGACGAGAGCCTGAACCTGAATGCTTAAAAAGTGCAACAAATTTTACGTTAACTATAGCGTTAACCACATATCGAGTGTTGGTGAGTACGACTGCAAAATCATTTATAATGACATAATGAAAAACGCTGCTGTTATAGTATCCCAGCAGTATAAAATGAAATTTGTGAAAGAAAGAAGCCACTGTTCATATATATTATAGTTGAATTAATGCACTAATCTTTATCATTATTTGCGGCTTATATAAAATTCTTATAACCAAAAAAATAACAATAACAAAAAATAAAATCAGTGGAAAATGCAACGTTGCAGTACTTTTTTTCACGTAGTTGCATTGTATTGCCTACAGTAGTAATACTGTTTGCCGAATTCAATCGGCATAATAAATGCGGATGTCTAAAATTTTCTTTTGCATTTGTTCTTTGTAACCGCTAAATACGGACGCTAAATTACTATTGCTGAAAAAATCAAGCAAAATGATGGCGTAACCGACTAATGCGTCGACATCCTCCAAGCTGTCTTCCAAACGCTGCATTGACAGAGCTCGCACTAGTCTGAATAACGGTGCAATCCTCAATTGAGCAAGAGCAAACAGAAAGAAATTAAACAAGTAAAATAAAAATTTATATAAAATAACAACAGTATTTCGCTTGCCCTATTACCTGTACTCGTAATATCATTTTAAATATCGCTTAAAGTATTAATGCATTCCATATACCACAAATTTATGCTGCTATAATGAAATTATATTTGACGTGAGCACAAAAATTTTATATCAAAAAATACTTATTCTATTTCTTCATTGTAGAACAACAAAACTATCTCGAAAATATTCCGTCATGAGTCTAAATAACCACACAATAAAGTTCTTATCTAAGAATAAGCGGCCAGCACGATCGCTAACAAGAAGCAACATCATCGTATATAATGCCCTTAGTTCGGTTGAGTACATAGCAGAAGTTTATTATTATTTATTATTGTTGTATGTTTGTTGTAAAACAAGAAGTTCAATTACCTACCGTCAAGAATACGAAATATCTGATAACATTACACCTTCGTATCCGCCTTTATGGTCCACAGAATCCACTCCGCACAAAATTTGGTACCGCCTTGTAACACCTCTGATACAACAATTGACAACGTACATTGTGCATTGTGCAACGCTTACGATATGGTCACTACACTTTAAAATCAGGGCCGACAACTTTAAACAATAATAAATCTCCTTATATATGTATCCAATAAAATTGCCTCAATTACTCTTCCTTTTCAGTTTTTCGATTTTTAAAAAAATTTTGCAAAAATCTTGAAGGGAAAAATTTTTCATATGTTTTCTTTTGAATTCGCTATACCTCCCTTTGAATTCGCTATACTTCCTTTTGAATTCGTTATACCTCCGTTTGATTTCATACATACGATACACTATGCCATGAAGTTTGCATACCTACTAAACATTAATAAAATTATCAAATATAAAGAACAAATATTTAAGAACAGTACAATAATTTGTAACTTTCTGAAATAATTGGCCGCTACTTTGTCTCTGTCACCAGGTAAATCATCGAACGTCTCAAAAGTGAAAACAGAATTATCAGATGTTCTTGCAGTTTCTTCACTCCGTGCTATATTATAAGTTAGGTAAACACTGGCTATAATACCTTGCTTCTAACACTAAGCCATATAAAGCCATAAGCCATAAGCCATAAAATTTATAAAACTTATAACAAAAGAAATGTAAAAATTATAATATAATCTTACCCAACTGTAAATTCGCATCAATCAACATATCAATTTGATTTTGTAAAGCATGACATGCATCCAGCGTGGGTAGAGGATAAGCAACGACAATTCGATAACATTACAAGTTTGTGTTAAAGTCGCTTCCAGGAATGGCTAACAATAAAGATGAAAGGAAACGCCTTAATTTTTAATATAAATGTAAGAAAAAATGAAATATCGATGGAACTTTGCGAATAAAATCGTGCTCCAGCTATGTAAAATCTTAGGAATTTGCCGCAAATAAGGATAAGGATATTTTAAGGCGATATTTACAGTAGTTTGAGATGACCGGTAGCAACTTAATTCCAAGAGACTCCTCAGAACCGACTTTTGTGCGGACTCGAAAATTTCGGACAAGCAATTGAAAATCAAAACTTTTTTTTTTAATGAAAAATATATTTATATATTTTAAGCAGAAACTTTTCTTACCTCGTTACGAACATGATGATTCCATAACGATCGTACCTTGTATGATGGACATAAATAGCCGACGATTCTCACAACACTTTTTTTGTATATAATTTTGACTAATGTTAATTTATAACCGTTTTGTTAGCCCTAAGACAAATTGCATGTCTTCAATTTGTGACATTTGTAAAGTTTTTTTTCTTGATTAAGAATTGCTTTCTTATTTACCTTCGGGGTGATTGGGCAAATTCAACTGTAGTGTTATTTTATTTTTGTCACGTAAACAACAGATTAAGAGTTCCATTAATATATTCCGATGATGTTCCAACGTATACGTATATTTTTCCCAAATTTCGCGTATTATTGAAGTAGGCATACTTTTGTTATGGCGTTGTAACTAAAAATTCTCTTATTAAGGGATGTATCTATATTTATATTTACGAAGTACTTACGACTTTTTCATGTAAAGAGTATTATCCTAACGTACGTCATTTAGCAGCGATCGGACTACGAAATCTATGGATCTTAAAAAAAGAAATTAGATTCTAAATTGAAGGACTGATTTTGGCAGATTATACTTTATATTCTCACTTAATCTACGCAGTTGTTAGATGGGCAGTTGTTTTTAGCCATATTTTGTAAAATTTCGTAGAACTTTTGTGTTACTAAGTAATTCAATTGCACCTTTCATATTCCTTTAAAGAGAAATATGTAGATTTCCACTGCAAATTAGTATTCCACGTAAGTTATTTACTAGCTGCGAAAATTATCAGACATTAATTCCATCAAATAAATAAAAGAAATCATCATAAAAATATATAAACAACACAAAACACTTGAAATAACTTCATCTGGACGCAGATAAGACACTCATTCAATTAGGATGTGAAATAACAACTAAACACCTTGGTAAATCATCTTCTAGGTGGCAGGTAGGAGGTCTGAGGTGGTGAGGTATGAGGCACTTTCCATCTCTCTTCAAGTGGAGTGGTAACCACGGGACAACAGGAAGATTGTACTCGTCTTGTGGCTTTGCACGAACATAGATGTGAGTAATGAAGGCCGAGGAAGGAAAAAAAGGCCAAGTGGACCCATTCGCAAACGCCTCCGAGCAATGATTAAAGGTGGCATGGTGAAATCGAAAACCGGTATTCCGGATTGTTCGGCTCTAGCCCCGGTAATCCGCCAAAAAGTCCAGCGGTCCACAGTGGAACCATAAGCACCATCGCGCAAAGAGAGAGAATTGATTAAGATAGGAATCATCACAGTCGACTATACCAAGGTATCTTGGAGGCGATGTCACATGCTCTGTTGGACAGAATCCGTACTCAGCACAAGTGAAATGTGAAACCTAAGTGCTAACTGCATTTTCGGCCCTAGTTAGCTCGCGGAGTGGCTGAAGATGTCGATGCCAACGTGAATACTTCTTAGAGAGAACGAGATTATTCTAAATCGAGGCGGGGAGTCCACTTTCAGAAACATAATAAGGAGGAATGTTCGATCGTACTCTCGCCAGCGCCTACCTAAGTTCCTCTATCTTGCAGTGACATACATATGCAGTGACATATATATATATATGTAATTAACAATGGATGTATCGTATATTTACATATTTTCTTTTATAATTTGGTTTCTTGCTTATTTAATTTAATAAAGAATTTCATGTTATAATTGAAAAAATAGAAATTAAATTTTTAGTTGTTGGTTAATTAACAGTTATTATGGTAGTGCTTGTTGCGGTTTGGTTACGGTAGGCAATATTACAATTTCATTTGATTAACATAAAATTAAAACAACAATGTTAAAATGTATTTATATGTATATGAGGACGAATTCATAACAAGTCGTCACTAGCCTCTTCATTAAATATATTTGTGTGGAGCGAGTGTTGAATAAAAGAATAAATGCTAAAAACTTTCATTTTAATTAGGGAGTTTTAATTATTTATTAAAATAAACTTGTAAAAAAAATTTAATTACATTTTGATTTCCTGATTTTTTCAATTTCGTACTCCATGCGTTCAAATAATATTTCTTTATACATATAAGAAGCCATATTTTTAAAATTTATTACTATATATTTTCTCCTAGTTGTGTTTCAACAAAGCAAAGTGGTTTTATAAAAGAAAGAAAAAAAAAGAACTTCTAACAAATGTCGAACTTGCGTTATTTTTATTTGGCCTGACTATCCCACCAGATGTATTACAACAAAAAATAAATTTAAAGAAAAATGTACCATCTACAATTAAAAAATTTGGGGTAAAAATTTGAAAAAGTAAATTCCTTATAAAAAAATTCTTTGGCAAACTTTGGGCTTTATTTAACGTGTTTATCGTGTTATGACAAACTTTTACCCTTTAAAAATTATTTTTGGTAATGTTAAACTAATTTGTTCCTATTTTTTTTCATTGAATTAAAAATTAAATATATAAATCACGTTCATAATGTTCAAATGTACAAATTTTACTAAGGGTTTTTTTTTAATTTGATGAAGATCAGTTTATCCTTCTACATATTGTTGCGGAAAATCCAAAGTGCATATTCGCGGCGCGTCTTGTAGCTGCCGGGCAAGGAAAAGGATTAGCGGAAAAACAGATTAACGGGTTAAAAAATGGAGCCATGAACTTAGGTAATAGTAATATGCTTGTAAAAATGTATATAAATAGACTACTTGCGGAAGACAACTCGGACAAGAACATTTGAGTCGAAGAAGAATATTAGAGTTGAGAAATCGAGAGTATTGCCAAATTGATTGTAAATAAAAGAGTCTTGTAGTGAAAACGTGCAAGTGTATTTCTCTTAAAAAGATTATCCACGATTTAGCGGTGCGAACCGTATCCTAGAAAAGCGAATTGCGTAACAATATTTTTCATGCTAAGGTGTTGTTGTATGTTTTTCATTTTATGTACATTTTTGAAAATTTTGCTTTCAAAAATCGGTTGAGCACGTTTTTCATTTTCTAAAGTCTGTTAAGATGTTAAATTGAAAATGGATTATTTAACTTTTTATGTTTAATTATGTCGCACTGGCATTAATTCCTTCCTTAATTCCTTGGTAGAAGATCTTGTCTTTTTGAATTTGCTTTTACTTACTTGCTCGATGGTTTGTTGTCATCAACATCTTCAAAGCATTATGCATTATTATGCAATAAAAATAGCGGTGTATTGCTGACAAGCGAAAACTATTGCATTTAACTAGTGTTGTGATACTTACTTGTTTTTTGAAAAAAAAAAGAAGTGAGTATGAAATTTATTCCGTATTTGTAACGTCTCTCAAATTGTTGTTGACTTTTGTTTATCTCTAATAAAATTATACGCTCACAACTACACAGATGTTCAAGATTGTTATTACTGGGCAATGCTTATTAACCAGAAAAACGAATCATTTATACGCAGCTTATAAAGTAATATCTGATCAGCAGTTAATAAAACGCTTTCTTAGTAACGTCAACAGAAATGGAAAAATTCGATTTACCTAAGCGTTTGCAAGGCAGTGCACCAACAGCCAAAGCCACGTTTTGACCATGATGAACACAAGTCGTTAGTTGATTACCGTAAACTTTGCTTTTTATTTCAAGTTCCCATTGTCTTAATAAACTAGCTGGACATATAATCAAAAAAGTTTGCTAAATTTTCAAATTTTTGTTTTATTTGGTTTTTATATCCAATAAAGAAAAAAGTCATCTGCTCCAAGCATGTTAGTTTTAATAAGAACATCAACCATGGCAACTCGAACAAAAAATCTAAAGTTTCAACGTAAGTCTCTTCTAAGAAGAGGTTTATCTCTCAATCACAATTTTTTTTTACTGTTACGGGTTACTGTTACTGAATACGGGTTAATGTTACGGAATACTGTTAAGCTGATGACAAAAAACAAAAAACAGCTGATATTCTCATATCTCTCTCAAATCATTCTCATATCTTGAGAAACTGTCATGCAATTAATTATATGAATAAAGCGTATGCCAAATTTTTTATTTGTTGCAACTCTGAATGAAGATAAATTTTATGAAAGAAAGTGCTTATGACGAAATCTATGGCAAGGACGTAAGAATTATTCTTTATTTTTTTTGACAAAGAACAAGCGAGACGGCGACCAATCATAAACAAAAAGTGGAGAACCTTAATTATTATTAGGCATTATGTTGGACATGTTTTCATTTTTATTACAACTTTTACTTTAGTTTTTGGTGGTTAACACAATTTGACGCGCTGGTTTTATCCTCCCATCATTAATTTTGTGTTCAGTTAAAATTTGAGCTTTTGCAATGGCACTTGGCTGACCAGTAATTGTTACACCACGATTTCTAGTGCCAGGTGCGAAAATACTCTTGTTTTGAAATTTGAAAATTTGCACCGGGCACATGTTGGGTTTCAATTAAACTACGGCCATTTGGACATGGAATTTTTATTCAGTTTTTATAGACTTGTAATTACGGATACATACATTATGTATGGGTTTATATTGACAGCGAACTAATAATCGTATTAAATATAATTTTTGTTAAAATTAGTACCAAAATTATACAGCGGATAGTGAGATTTGTAATATACACTATAGGAGATTCAAAAAAAAAAATATATATATATATATAAAATAAAAGAAAAAGGTTTTATTTGTCAAAAAAAAATAAAAAAAAGAAAGAAAAAAAAAGGTATAAAAGGGGGAAAAAAAGCTTTTTTTGCGGCAGTTGAAGTAATGTGTTTTCCGAACGGAAGTGATTTTTATTGAAATTAAGAAAATTTTGGATTGCTTTCGAAGAAAAAAAAAATGAATCTGTAATTCGGAAAAAGAAAAAAGGAAAAATGGCATAAAATTATATAAAAATACTTTAAACACGAAGTTGCATTTCGCCCGGCTATTTTGGAAAATACATTCAACGCGAATGTGCATTTCGCTCTGTTTTTTTTATTACCCATGGAGTAGCAGTAAAGGAAACATAAGGCCCAAAAAAAAGGGGAATACCAGCAAAAGAAAAAAATAAAAAAAAAAAATAAAGACTGAACCCAAAAATTTGAACAAGGCGGTTACGTGTGTTGGCGATCCGGAGTGACGACCTTTTTTTTCTTTGTTGTTGTTTTGCATATAATTTTCCTTAATTTTTTTGTTAAAAAAATTATTTCTGTAATGTTGTTAGATCCTTCAGCG
>KK502741.1:284102-297789 GCA_000688735.1 Glossina austeni | reverse complement strand
GAGCCTAATAGAAATTGTTTCTGAACTGTTTTTTTTTCTTTTTTCTTTTTATGACCCGAAATGAATTGCTGGAAACATTTTGGTTGCCAAGCTTATGCATGTTTGCGATGGCTTAGGGGTTCATTCGCAAATTGGTCTTGTACCGGTTGTGGGTGTGGCTCTGTGCTAATTATGTACATGCTTTTTTTTCTTTTTCCTTTTATGTGTTTTATTGTACATATACTAAGTTCTAATTATAGTAAATTCAAGATTTACTCTAGAGTCATTTTAACTCGACTGTCAATCGTGTTTAGTCGAGTTCATGTATAGTAAATAAATAAATTAATCGAATGTACGACGCAAAGTCAAACGCGAATCGAACGCTTGCATATTACTTTATGTTACTACCACGGTTCATCGATGGCAAAGAATGTTTTTGGTGTAAGGGTTTAGTGTTCGGTACAAAAAAAAATTCGTCTTGAGCCTAATAGAAATTGTTTCTGAACTGTTTTTTTTTCTTTTTTCTTTTTATGACCCGAAATGAATTGTTGGAAACATTTTGGTTGCCAAGCTTATGCATGTTTGCGATGGCTTAGGGGTTCATTCGCAAATTGGTCTTGTACCGGTTGTGGGTGTGGCTCTGCGCATAATTGTGTACATGCTTTTTTTTTCTTTTTCCTTTTATGTGTTTTATTGTACATATACTAAGTTCAAATTATAGTTAATTCAAGATTTACTCTGGAGTCATTTTAACTCGACCGTCAATCGTGTTTAGTCGAGTTCCTGTTTAGTAAATAAATAAATTAATCGAATGTACGACGCAAAGTCAAACGCGAATCTAACGCTTGCATGCTATTTAATGTTACTACCACAGTTCATCGATGGCAAAGAATGTTTTTGGTGTAAGGGTTTAGTGTTCGGTATAAAAAAATTCGTTTTGAGCCTAATACAAATTGTTTCTGAACTGTTTTTTTTTTTCTTTTTTCTTTTTATTATTATTATTATTACCCAATGTCTAGCAAGTGAAATAAAATAATTTTGAATTTGTGCGAAAACAATAAATTGATTTTTTACATATGCAAAGTCAATGTTTTGTTTATAATTTATGCGCTTAAATGAAATAATTTTTTTTTTTTATTGAACATGCATACGAAGTAATGAAATAACGGGGAATAGGTAAAAAGCAAAATAATGATGGTGACGTTGATATGTTCATTCGATATATAAACATATGTCCAATATTTTAAGGAAAGGTTTTTAAAAGTTTAACAAGGAACTTAATACACACATCGTTTAAAGTAAACTTTTTCGTCTACGTAAAGTGACCCTGAAATGTTATGTAATTATAATGAATGACTAAGAACTGCTCACAAAGTTTCACAGTTTTGTAACCTTTTTCGGTGTATGGTTAACTAATGACAAGGTCCAACGGTTTTCTTTTTGCATTTTTTTTCCTTCGACAGCAGCAATAGTTTAGCGTTGTTTTAGGAGCTCGTAAAGCTGAAGATCTTTTCGAGTGAAAAATTATGCACTTTGACAAGTTTGTAATTACATAGGCATTTTGCATGGATCCAAGTTTGGAATAATCGTTTTTCGCCTCTATGGTCAGTGATGAATTTGATCAATGATTTCTTAACGGATCTTTGACCAAATATCTCTTATCCGATCTTTAGTAGAACAAGTTCTTTCACATACTATGCTATACTATATATATATATATATATATATATATATATATATGTATCATATATAACTCATGTGTCGTATATAATTCATTTGATGGAATATTTTCTCGTATGCTTTTTGAAGAAGTGCTCTTTGAGCAAAAATTCTTTTGTTGGATCGACTTTTCTCTTATATGAATTTTGATAGACCATTTTTTCCGCTTTTGGTTCCTATATACGACATCTGTTCTACTACGCTTCTGGGCTTTTCTTGATTTTGGTATTTCTTAAGCAAAAACTCCCTTATAGGATCAAAGGTGGCCTTAAATGAATTTTGATCGAATGTTCTTTTATATGAATTTTGATAGACTATTCTATGGGCCACTGTTTCGTGTATGCGATATCTGACTCACTGCGGTCTTGTGCGTTTCTTGAATAGGCCTTCTACATACTCTTATACGAATTTTGGTTGAATATATTCTTATGCGAATTGCAAGCAACTATTTCCTTATAGGGGATTGGGTAGAACACTCTATGCCCGCTTTGACGTACTACGCTCTTGTGCTTTTCTTGACTAAGTATATTTTTTAAGCAAAATTTTTCTTAGATGATCGAATGCTCTCTTATATGAACTTTGATGGAATATTCTCTTCTACGATTTTTGAGGGAATAGTTTCTTATACATCCTTCGATCGTATATGTGATGTTTCATCGAATATTCCATTATTTGTTCTTTGATCGCGTACCCTTTTGTAACTTTGAGCGAAAATTCTCTTACATGATTTTTGATCAAACAGTCCATTGCGCGATCTCTAATCCCATAATCTGTTGTAAAATTTTCACTCGATGATCTTTTGAATTAACTTAACTTTCTTAGACAAAGCCAAGAGATAGATAGGTCACATGATAATTTTCACCTTACCCAGGGGTCAGATACCGCTTATTATTGAGAGATCGCAAAACATTATTGCAAAGCGAGGGCAAAAGTTTCAATTTGTACAGCAGATAATCGATCAAACGAAAAGTCCTTTAGAAAAATTTAACTTGTTGGACTTTACTTAGAGATGCTTATGTAAGCAAAGCGAAACCTAATTTCACCCATTACGTACATTACAATGCTTTTGCGCTTTTTAGGCCACATCGTCATCTTTCTCTTACTTATTTTCAATTTTCGGTATTTTCTGATTATGAAACTTCTATTTATTCCTTTCGGACAGAGAGACAGAGAGACTGTACATGAGCACACGAAGTATATCAGTTATGGAGAAAATTTGTAATAATAAAATTTTTCAAATATAAGCACACATTCACAGGTACATGTACATAAATGGTAAAGCAAATCCAAGTAGCAAATCCCAATAATCCTTAATAAGCCGATTGATAAACTCAGATTATCATGTGATGCACACATTGATGTGTTTAAGCTTAAGATAGCAAACAAATAAACGCATATACACACACACATACACGCCTATATATATGTATATATATATATATATATATATATATATATACACCTTTTATATATATGTGTGTATACATATACACCTTTTATAAATATATATATATATATTTTTTTATATATATATATAAATATATTATATATATATATATTTATATACATATATTATATACATACATACATATATATTATATACATATATATATATGTAAAAGGTGTATATATATATATATATATATATATATATATACATATGTGTAGGTGTATATATATATACATATATATATATGTATATATATATACACCTTTTATATGTATATATATATATATATGTATATAACTTTCTTTACATATTACGTAGTCTACACACATCACACGCATCTCTGCATAAACGTAGTAAGTAGTAGTAGTAGTAAGAAAATGGTGACTTGCTAAGCCTAGTTGTCGAAAGAAATACGTATTTCTCAAAGAAATCAAAGATGTACCATTTAAAAGCACACACGCATCACATACATATTCGCACACTTACAAATCGCACTCATTTAATAGATAAACGTTTGCATAGCTTTGCATTTTACGACAAAGGCGCTCTATTAGTTAGCGGCTTTTGTTTATGCAAATAACTTCGGGTGTGTGCGAGTGAACACGTGTTTGCGCGTGTGTTATGTATTGTGTGCTACGACTAGCTTGTAAATTGAAATAATTAGCATTTCTGTGTGTGCGTGCGTGCTTGTATGTGTATGAGCAAACAGTTGAATGCCTTACGCAAGTAGTTTTATGACAATTTTTTTTTTCTCTTTTACTTTCTATTTGGTTTTAATCGGATCTTTTTCGAAAATATTTTTCATCTGATACACTACATATATATATATACATATATGTCTATTGCTGCAATTGTTTGCATATACACACATTAAACTACTTTAATAACAAAATCATATACGTATTGAGGCTTGTGTTTAAACTTCCGGTCTAACGCAGGTGCCTCTCTACAAGGCTGTAATTAGATGAAGTAGTCTAAAAAATGTTAAGCCATGTAGAAAAAAACAAAAAAAAAAATGCAAAAATTTATTTCTTTTGCTTCCAACATAATGAAAATTTCATGGCTAACTAATACTAATACACACGTTAGACGTAATAATTTTTTAGATTCCCTGACTTAATCGAAAAAATTTTCAAATCATTGGAAGACCAATAAGATCAAAACTATTTTTTAACCTTATTAAGCTTATCGCTCTGTTAGTCGGCTTTATAAATATTTTTTCTCTATCTCTCTACCGACGGTAACGGTAAAAGCAAAAGGTTAAAAAGTCTTAAGCAGATCAAGTTGGTTTTGTATATTTATTCAATTCATTTAATTCGTACTCGTATGTATGACTTGCATATGGACTGTCAAGTGTCTTTTATTAGACTTAATACTTTTTAGACAAATTATTAGAAATTAGAATTTGCTTACCTTTCATTTAATTTAGTGTTTTTTTGACGCTTTATATGGCGCCTATTAAAACTGTTTGTGCACGAGTTCGATGTTGGTTTCGTTAATACTGTTGCAGCTGTATAATGGGCTGTTGGTGGTGCTGCTGTCGTTACTCCTGCGGCTGTTGTTGTAATTATTGTTGTTGTTGCTAATGAGGATGACGATGGCGGCTGTAATGATTGCTGTAGTTGTTGATGATACTGATGACGTCTGTGTGAATGTGTGTGATGTTGTTGATACGATTGTTGTTGTTGTTGTTGATGCTGCTGCTGCTGCTGCTGCTGCTGCTGATGATGATGTTGTTGTTGTTGTTGCTGCTGCTGTTGCTGTTGCTGTAGCTGGTAATGTTGATTTTTATTACCCGCACTGGCGACTGTCGATGTTGACTCACCGTACGCAACCTCGTTAGCGGAATGATGCGATCCGTTACTAGAGGAATGATGCGTATAATCAGTCGGTGCACTAAGTTGACGATTGAATTCGGTTTTTCGGCGACTTATATCCGTCAAACAATATTTATTAAGGTGTCCGTTACTCGATAAGGAGCTCTTTGGCGATATGGCATGAGGTGATCCAGCATGCAGACGATTGCACGAATTAGTGCTAACACTAAGTTTATTACCGTTATTGACCAGATTGCAGCCTTTGTTATTAATTTTGGCTTGTTTATAATGCGTTTGCTGCTGCGGCTGCTGCGACTGCGGCTGCTGCTTAGCGCCAAGATAATGTGGTAGTTGCTGCTGTTGATGCTGCTTTTGCGTTTGCTGTTGCTCACTACTATTGGCAGTGGCTGTGGCGGCGGCGGCGGCGGCGGCGGCGGCGGCGGCGGCTGAGGATAAGATGGCACTAACGGCTGTTTCACTTTTAATTGAGGAACGATATGTGGGATAAACGGACTTAAGCGCCCCGTTTACGATATACTGCGTACTATGTCTGCTGGGCACTTGCTGTCCGGAAGCCACTGACGGTGAGGTGAACGTGGTGTTTGCTGATTGCTGTTGCTGTTGACCGTTTCTCTTTTCAACCAAATACAAATTCAAATATTTATCACCCGGATGCAATGAATTATCCGATACAGCGTTCGTTTTCGCGAGTATTTGATTTTTCTTCTTAGCCGTTGGACGTGTTTTCAATGATAAGTTGCGCAATTTACGAGATTGCTCTTTGATTTTATTGGTCTTTAAAAACGAAGGACTACTGGCAATGCACTTGAATATGTAGGCTTTGTTAACTAATTGCTGTTTATCGGTTAACGAGGCAACGTCAAGCTCGTTCTTACCATAAATATTGCAATCGCTGTAATGGCTCTTTAGCAACGGACAAGCCTTGCTTGCCGCGTCCTCGAGATAATGATTACTGTAGCTGGTCTGGGCTATCGGATCGGAATTACTGAAGTTATGTACAACTAAATGCTTGAAATCACCATTAGCATGGGAATCGTGATAATCGTCGGCTATCGCAAGACTACTACTTTTACTGTTGGGACTATTCGAGACACGACTGGGAGGATTCGTGCTATCCAAATACTGACGGTAACGAGTGTCAGCTAAGGATAATTGCTGAGGTGAACTACTATCGTATGAGTTTTGTTTGGAGACACCGCTGTAACGATTACTAATATTTTCGTAGTGCAGCGAACGTTGGTCATCACCGGCTGCACTAGCGTTAACACCACCGTTTACACTGTAGTGGTGTACATAAATGTTATCGCTGGCACTTTTGCTACTCTTACGATCCTTGCTCGCATCAATCAAAAGACATTCGTTATCTAGATCAGCTAGAAGTCCGTCCCCTGTTGTTAATTTGCCACTGCTTGTTTTGGTATATGGTTGGAACGATTTGGTGGCGGGTAGAGCAGCGGCGGCAGTTGTTGATGTGACTTCAGAAGCAGAGACAGTCTTTAAAGACTCACAGCTGCACGATTTTGTTTTATGTAAATTACTACCGCTATCGCTTGACGTTTTACGTAATAAATCACGCGCGGAGTCCGCGCACTCCGTCTGTGTTGCCTGAAGTCCGTCAACGGTACTGGCGGTGTTAACGGTGTTATCACTATTACGTTCGTAATTGTTATTATTACCGGAATAACTGGCAGCGTACGAATTAGCGGTCTGAGCACTCGTAAGGTTGATCAGCGACTGACGCAGTAAGTGCTGATGCGATTGATGATGTTGCTGCTGCTGGCGTTGAGATTTTTGCTGTTGTTGTTGCTGTTGCTGTTGTTGTTGTTGTTGTTGTGACCTAACTTGATGATTTTGCTGTTGCTGTTGCTGTTGTTGTGGCTGTTGTTGTTGATCACTACTGTGTACGTTTTCTCTGCTAGCACTGTAACGATATTACAACACAATCATAGATAAACCGTTACAAATAACAATAACAATAACAATAACAATAACAATAACAATCAAAATACAAAACTAATACTAACTCAATTTATTCGTTTATTTTTTTTTTTTTTTATTTAGAAAACTGTTATAAAAAAAAAAGAAAGAAAGAAGAAGAAAACATTTTCAAATACTCATACACAGGCGTGGATGGACAAGCATATATGCATAATACTACTGCTAGGAAAAAAGAAAAGAAAGAAGAAGAAATATGAAAAGAACAAACAAAGAATAGCCATAACCCGTAGTCTAGAGAAGAGAACGCAAACGCGCGCGTATTCATGCAATTTAAGAAGAATATCAATTGATTTATAAAAAAAAAAAAAAACAAAAGCAACAATAACAACAACAACGGCAATCGAAAACAACAAAACAACAAAACAAAATAAAATAGAAAGTACAGTATATGCGCTCTCGTTAGAATCTCCGCAAACACATAAACATACAAACATATTTTGAGGGGCATTCGTGTTTACTAAATAATAAAAATAGAATAAAACTACTACTACACCACTACCACTACATGAATACAATAAGCATGTATATATAGTAGCATGTACATGTGCATAATGATGCCGAAGAGAGTTGCGCGATCATTAGATTGAGTAAAACGTAACAAATCTAAATAAGCATTGATTGAACGACTATATCGAAGAGTACGTATATATATATATATATATACATATAAATATGTGGATACATAGATAATAGATAAGTGCGAACGTATGTATATTGAAATCTAGATATGTGCATAAATTCCATAAATCGTAAACTAAACAAATATCATCCAGTGCGACCAGCATTAAATCGTATATATATTTGTGGATATAATTAATAGAATTTTTAAAATTAAAAAAAAAAAAAATGAAAATATAGATTAAATCGAAAAGTAGACTTAAACTCACTAAGAGATTCATAACATGCGGCTCGCATGCAGCTATGAATAATGCCGGTATATGTTTTTATAGCTCTCACTATTCACAGCTAGATGTAGATCGAATTTTCATTGCTTCCGGTACAGACAAAAACATTCGTTTGCATTAATCATCTTCTAAGAACCTATAAACTCTTTAAAAACTTGATTAGCTTAAGATTTTCAGTAAAATTTGCTTTGCACTTTCCCTCCGTCCATCTGTCTCTCTGGCTATTTTGGCTTTTAATCGGTTTATCTCTTTTTTTTTCTCCCTTTTCTTTCTTCTTGCTTTCTTTCTTTTCTTCTTCTTTCTTTTTTCTGGCAAATTTCTCTCCGTTCATCTGTTCTGTTAGCACATGCACACATCTCTTTCTCCGTCTCGCTGCTCGTCGTTCGGCTTGGCAATTCATTTTTCTCTATACATTGTTATGTCTGGTTGTTCATATCCTTTTCAATGCCTATTTATTTCTCTTCTTGCGTGGATTACCCGTTTGTCATATGTTCTTTCGCCGGCCATTCATGGACATCGATTGATCTCTTTAACCATCTCCTTGTCTGTTCATTCATCTCTCAGACCCCCTAATGAACCCTTTGATCAATGCTTTCGTCCACCTGTACTTCCATCCATCTTTTCATTCACATCCTATCTGTTTGCTTATCCGTTCTCTCTCCTACTTGGTTGTCCTTTCCTTTGCCAGGCACAGTTGTCCATTTCAAACTCGGCCTACATTGCGTCTATATCCAATTTCGCTCATTTCTTCTTTGTAACGTGTCAAGTACGTCTATATGGCCATAATTTTCTTCGCCTACGATCTATCGGTTTTTCCACTATCTCTCTGTCGATGTATGTGTTGTTCATTTTATCTGTTTGTCCTCTAGCCGTCCACTCACATATCTGCCTCCCTTTCTTCTGTTCGAACTGTTCACTGACCCACGCATTATGAGTATTTGATCCTCCTTCCATCTGCGGACATATTTGTCTTTTCGGGTCTGCTGTTTCACTTCCTCACAATATTCGTCCATCCCTTCTTGTATTCATCTAGACAAGGAAATCAATCTCAGTTGATTGATTAAGTTAAGTAAGTCAGTTTCCAAAAACCCTCTCTCTGTAGTATATATGTATATACAACATGTAGAAAATATTTATAAATTATAAAGAAAATTTTACATAACTGAATCTTAGTATACTCAACGCCTTATATGAGTGGTGTTCAAAATTCGTTTTAAAGTGATTTGAAACTTTATTTATTTGTTCATAACGTGCGTCCAAAAATTTCTACATTACTGTTTATAAACATAATAAAATAATAAAGCACAAAAACCAATCGGATAACCTGTACCGATGTTATTTATTTGGAAATTAATTTCGAAATGGAATTCGCAAGAGGAAGACCGTACAAAACAAAAGTGAGGGAGAGAAAATATTCAAATTGGATTTTTTAAAACAAATAACGTATTTGCCATCATACGTATACATACATATGTATGTAGGTTTGTTTATTTGCATTCATATATATATATATGTATATATGTATCTGAAAAAGAGAGTAAAATTGTTTCCCAAAACTTTCAATAGTGTACAGGTAACGGTCGAAGATTGAATTCATTTCGCACGCTGACTATTTCATGGCATTTATTAAAAATTAGTGAAAAGTTGCTTTATATGAAAAGCAAATGTTGAAAAAAAAAGATTATTTGCGATATTTTTCCGAAGCTGAATTTTCACTCTTCTCGATCAAAAAAGAATTTATGTGAAAATCGATTAATTTATTATTAATTGCGATCTATTTTGGATCTTTTTAGAATCATTTTTTTCATTACCATAGCATAAGGCGACAAGCGAGATAGAGGGGGGGTGGGGGGCGAGTGGCACTTCCTAACACTTAAAAGTAGGTCTCGTTTCGTCTGCCAAATCATGGCTTCAGCGGTGTATGTTAATGGAAATAAACAAATCTAGGAGTTATACAGTAAGCAGTGTTCGGTTTTCAACATACTTTAGTCGATTTATATCCGCCTTATAAAGCTCTCCTAGCTATTCGAAAGTCGAATTACTTTACGCCATTTACGGGAAGCTTGACTTTTTCTATTTAATTTAAGAAATTGTGCTACTAAATCGTTACGAACGGTAAGCAATGGTTGCATTTCGATGTCCAAAGCACAAACAACCACAGTGATGGCGAACCATTACTGCGGACCATAGATCTGACTACTGGTATAGCGTGGAATATTACGAAACCGTCATTAGAGGCCACTATTAACAACAACTGGCACCATTGAGACGGAAATTAACACATATGTCAAACGTTACAATAAAGCCCCGGATGCCGCGGAAAAAAATTACCGGAAGGAAAGCTACACACCTAACATAACTTACACTTCTGTGCATATGTATATTCGAAATTCTGGCGCGACATGGCTGTGAATTGATTTTGTTTCTGATGCTGACTTTTCATCACACCAAGAACTACGATAGGTTTAATGCTTCCAGAACAGTCAGAATTCTGAGAAATTTTTTTTTTTATATATAACCAGTTACTCAGGGATATTCGCTGTACGCGCACGTATTATGAGGGTCAGGGAGGGTTGTAGATCGAGAAGGATGGAAGGGGGAAGTAGTGTTTGTGTAGATTTGATTTGGAAGAACCAGGTACGGCGTGGAAAGTCTGCTGCTGGTGGATTGTTCCAAAAGGGGCGCAGTGCGAGGAAATTGAAGAAAAAGAAAATATTTTTGATCTAAAGTTTTACAGAAAATCTATTTGAAATCATTTTGACGCGATAATTATTCCTGTTAGTTAATCGACGCATTCACACTATTCATAAAAAACGTTATGGTTGTCATATGTTAATCTAGAAATTCAACTTTAACCTAAAAATTTAATTTGGTATAAATATCACGCATTTCATTATGAAAATTAATAAAAATTAAAGATTTACTATTATATAAAAATCAAGAAAGGTTGACCATCAGGCTTGTCGCTTGACTATTTAAAAGTCACGCATATATTAAAAACTATTAAATAGCGTCGCGTTTGTTGTGGTTTTTTTCTCCCATGCGAGAACCGCATTGGAATAATAGAGAGTAAATGCGATGGAGCCACATACACTTAATGATACTACGTACGGTAATGAATTTGACCCGAAGGCAATAAATAGAATATGAATGCATTAAAATATTTTGAAAGGTCCGTCCGGGCATCATAATCTTAATCCCGTTAAGCAAACATTGTTTAAACATGAAGTTCTCTTTATCTTTCTTAATTCTCTTTATCGTATCCTCAGCTTGATATTTTATACTAAAGGAGAAATCTCTGAGTCTTTCCACACATGTAATAGACAATTCAGGATTGAAGGCGATATGTGAGGCGATTTGTAAGTTATAGTTCACAAGAGCTTCTTTCTACCTCAGATAATCAAACAATTTTTTTTATTGCAATAATTGAACGGTTGTTAAATCCTTTTACGTGCCTTAAGTTCTAGTTACTAAATGCTTTGTTTTTTTGAAGTACAACTTATATTAAAAACCTTATTTTAAAAACCTATAATACCTTGTATTAAAAAAAAAAAAAAAACTTACAACTGGTTTTTTCAAAGCAAGCGGATCAGTTTCGGCCTGCCAGCCTGCGAGCCTGCGAGCCTATAGGTGCAGTTTAATTTGAGTTTTGTGAGAGTAAGGCTTCTGATAAAAAACCTGGATCGCCTGTGTGTGTAAACATTCGTCCGATCGCAATATTATAATCAGTATATTGACCTCAAAACACATCTAGCAGATGGACGTCATTGTTAAAAATATGTCAAGTCGCTGAAACGATTAAGATTTCTACGCGTAATCTATAAATTTACAGAAGGGCAGAAATTTCTAGATTTACAAAAGCGAGCAAAACGGCCACGGCCATTTTATTTTACCCAGCATCAGGTCTTAATTTTTTTTCTGCATTTTCTTTTTTCAATTTTTAAGAAAATGATAATGTGGGTATAAAATATTCCGCGAAAATCCAAAATATTTTTTCTTGTTTACTTTCGTCTAAGGGTGAAAAGATTAGTATTTATTTGTCCCTGGCTGTATGTAAAATTAGCAAGTACTTGGCGAAAATAACTTCTTTCAATTCTTTAGCAACAAGAGGTATCACGATGACACAAAGTTAGGGTATGTTGAGTATGCTGATGTATGGAAATGAAATAGGACAACTAAGTATAATCGAGCAAGACCGACTCTTCCTACATTCGCTTAATGTAATTCGTCATATGTTCTCGTGATAATATAGCAATATTTATATATATAAAATATAAATATTTATTTATTATATTTATATATATAAAAGCTAAACTTTTCATAGGAAAGACTATATGGAAGAGAGTCCGAAAATGTAGTAAAATTAATCTTCTTATCCAAGACTTTGTTATTGTCGACCTATTTCCGTAACGTATAACGTAAGAAAAATTGCGCTTTGACAAAATCTTATTTTTTATGGGTAGCTTTGTGCAGCTTGGGGTCCGACAAATAGACCTATGTAGATCAATTTTCATCATAAAATATGGAAAGACCGAAAAGAAACCTTATTTTTCGCATGTGGTGCGGTACAGAAAATAAGCCCCACATCACCCAAATTTGGTACCGTTCAATATGGTGCCAAACTAAACCAACTAGCTAAGAAGCTTGCTTTTCGTAGACACGGGTGTATGAGAAGGGGTTCGAGACTTCGAGACCATTCGACTTAAATTTTTCATATAAATTTAGCATGCGATTTTTGTTAATTAATTGCGAAAATTTTCATCGACATAACTTACTTTTCCTGTATACTACATAAATAACTTTTTATCTATATATATATATATATATATTTTAATGACCTAACTAGCTTTTTCAAAAACAGAAATTACCTGGGGAGTGATTGTAAAAATGATCCCTTCCAACCTATTTTTAATATACCGGAACATCGCCTATTCACAAAATTTCGCGAAAATGTCTGCGACGTGCATGTTACATACAAAAATGCATGGACAAACATCAGGCGGGAAGACGGGCAGACGGTTAGACGGACGGACATCCTTAGATTGATTTCAAAAGTGATTGTGAATCGATCAGTATAAAAACAGATAAGACTGTATTAAGCCCCAACGGGTGTTGTATACGCAAAAATCTACACTCTTTGCGTAGGATATAAATATAAACTTGGTGTCAATTTAAAAAGTTTTAAGAACGCCAATAGTGACCAAATAGAAATTGTGATTAAAGTAGACAACATGGCGCATTCGCAAATAAAATTTCACACACAATGAACACAATTTTAAAATAATTGTTCTTTAATCCTTTTTTATATAGCCACCCCTGTAAGATGGGGGTATACTCAATTTCAGCTTCAAAGATTCTACCCAAGTATATATATTCTTGATCTGCGTGAAATTTTGAGTTGATTTAGCCATGTCTGTCCGGTGCTGGTCTGTGTGGTGCTTGTTGTTGGCACTCTCCTATTCGCAAAAGAGATGATATCGACTTCGAATTTGGAAGAAACATTGGAAGTTTCTGCGCGCAGGTTGTATTAAAAACGGGCCAAATCGCTCAAAACAGAAGCGCACAGTGAAACGTAAAGTGAATCCAACACCGTTTTTTTTTAACAAAAATTTTCGGATTTTTGCTCGTTATTCGGATATTATTAAAGTTAGAAGGTTGAAACTTCCCACATCTATATTACGAAAGACTCTGCTCTTGAGACCCCTAAAATGGAACTAATCCGCCATGCCCACGCAAAGTTCCAAGTAATTAAATTTTATTTTTTTCACTTCTGTGAAGTTTTATGCTCATTTGCAAGC
>KK502741.1:233344-247973 GCA_000688735.1 Glossina austeni | reverse complement strand
AGAGAGAGAGAGAGAGAGAGAGAGAGAGAGAGAGAGAGAGAGAGAGAGAAAAAAAAAAAACAAAAAACAAAAATAACGAAAAGTAACTCAAAATTTCTTTGCAACAATAACAAAATTTTCATTAAAGTAAAATACAGCTTAAAAAATAGCAAGAACAATATTCAAATAATATAAACTAGAAAGGGAAGACAAAAATGTATAAAAAATATTTTCTAATGTTTACTATATTTAAAAAACATTTTTTTTTTTACAAATTTTTTTCTATTTAAACTTACAAAACTAATTTGAAAATTTTGTCCTTTCTGTACATAATTCTATGACCCGAAAGGCCAAAAGGCAGTTTTTTTTTCGCGTGAGTTACCCCTTAGAGCCTAACTTTTTTTTTATAATTTTGAATTTAAATAAATTCTTTAAAAAAACTAAAGTGAACGCTAGAAATCCAATGTGAATAATTTGACTCTCATCAGGCCTGAAGGAGTTGAGATGATTAAATATGGAAAAGTTCTTTTCCCATTAGCCATTTCTCTAGGAGTGCTTGAGCTTTTTAGATAGGACAATTTCGAAAGACAAAAATTCTTGGACGCACCCACGGTGGATATACCGTTCCTGCCTTTCCCAGACATTTTCATGCATGCATCATGGTTCGAATTGAACCACTTTTTAGATCACTTTCCATATAACGGTTTATTTTGAATAATCGCTCGCTATTTTAATAACTGTACGGTGGTGTAGGATATGTAATAGTGGGCCATATCAACCAATTTATCTTCTGCCTTAAAAACGCTCACAACAGGTGCTGACGTAGAAAATCCTAAGAATCTATGGAGAAAGGTACATGAAAGTATATTAAAAGATATTTAGACATTTTTACAATTTCTGAGACTAGTTGTTATTGGATGATGTTCATTTTGAACACTACCCTCGGTTTATGACGGCTTTAATATTATATGGAACAAACGCTTCTAACGAACAATGATCTGCGATAAAAGGAACATTTGCATCTAAATATAATTCTTCATCTCATTTTTGGCATCAACAGAACGCCCCTCACAAAGGATGCGATTTAATTAACCTAAAAACTCATTAAAACATATACACTCAGTGGCGCCACAAAAGGGGAGTTTTAAAGAAAAGATCTCTACCTATCTAACAATGAATATATACAATGATCTAACTCTTCATATTCAATCATCCCAGCGGATTAATTTTTTTTCTTAATATAAAGTTATTTTTTTTACCGCAGACCACATCACAAATCCAATAACGAAACACTTATGAACATCTAATGGTAGTTTAGATAATGCTCCTGAGTTGCTGGGAGAGAAAATGAAAAATTTACGTTTCTCTTTAATGCGTGGCAGTGTTGCACATTGTCCCTGATACCAAAGACCACTTAAGCCGTTACTATTCTTCGCTACTATGCACATTTCACGAGCTTCATTTGATTTACTCCTAAACATGGTGACAGGTATCTCCGCTTTTCTCAAGTAATACGGAAAATCCTGTTGATATAAAATATTATTAAGCGTATCACGTACGTAAACTGTAAATTCAGCCACATCGCGTGAATTGTGAGCCAACCAACGAGCGGTAATTTTACCATTCTTGCTGGAAATATATACATACATATATATACAAATGCATTTCGCTGTGAATTCAGTTCGACTTACTTGGTTATATCTCGAAATTTGACATCTGTCAATTTTTCATAGGTTGTACCATTAAATCTTTCTTTCTCTTCCTGAGAGCATTGCAAATTTTCATCTTCCGTTTGTAACAGTAAACGATCTTTATTAAATATCGGAGTATCGCATTTAATTTCATTTAAATCCTCTGTCAGTTCCGTTAGCTCGGCCATATAATGTTTTAAAGGTCGCACAGCGCAATTGCAATGCAAAGGATTCCCTTGAAATCGCACAATAGTGTCATTTCTCATATTCCATATCAAACTAAGAGGATGTTCGTTGAAACTATTGTTGCTTAAATCGATTAACTCAAATCTTGGTTCCTTTAAAAACTTCTCGAAGGGCAGACGATAGATTTGGTTGTTTTGCAAATAGATTTGAGTTAAATTCTTAGGTAAATCAAATAAATGCTCTTCGGAAGATAAATTACTCAATTCATTGTCGGAAAGATCCAAATATTGTAAACTCGTAAGATTTCCTAAAACTCCTGTAATTAAAAAGAAAAATAAATGATAAAATACTTTGAAAATTTTGTTTTTTCTAATTTCTCACCTCTTCTTAGATCATTGATATGATTATGGGACAAGTTCAATTTATACAATTTCTTTGTACCAAATGTTATATCGTACGTCAGTACTGGCATTTGATTGTAACTTAAATCCAGATAACGTAAATTGTATGGGATGTATTGGTTCTCCGGGAAGGTTTTCTTTGTTACAAAACTTATTTTATTATGACTTAGATTCAAATCTTCTAAACTTAAGAGATCATCAAGTACGCCATGAGTTTTATTATCTAATTTCGTTAGAAAATTATATGACAAATCTAATTTACGCAGAGACGGCAATCCTATGAACGCATCATTCGGTATAGTTTCGATGGCATTCGCTGATAAATTCAAATTCAAAAGTTGCAATAAGCCCTCGAAGGCACGCTTGCTAAAATAAATTAAAAATTAAAGTTAAGTTGGGTTTTTGTTTTTTCCGTTTTTAAAAAGTTTCAAAAACAAAATTTTTTTAGTTCAGTGGAAATGGAATGTGGATATATAGAGATGTATACATAAGAAAAGGGAGAGAGGGAGAGAGAGGGGGCTGATAATAAGATGTGAAAAGGTATAGATAGCAGTAAAGTATTGCACTTTGGACATATAAGTCACAAATTTATTGGCTTAGTCCAACTTTACTCAACAAAAAAAAAAAAAAAAAGGTATAGATAGGGAGGGAAAGAAGGCGTATAGACCAAATTATAAAAGTAGCCATAGTAATGGTAGTATACCTTATTTCTTTTACTCCATTATTGTGTAAATTCAGTTCAAAAAGAACCGGTAGCTTGCCGAAAGCATTCTTCTCCAAAACCGTGATATTATTGTGCTATAAGATCAATAACAAGAAAAAATAAAATTAAATTCGAACTTTATATGGGCGGTTAAAGGGCGGTGTTATTCATTACCTCCAAGTATAAGTACTGCAATGTGGTTAGACCAGCCAAACAAGCGGCAGGCGGTAGACTAATATTATTTTCTCTTAACACCAATTTCTGTAATACCAATAAACCCGTGAAACTGTTCTCTTCCAAAGAATTTTCCAATTGATTTCTACTTAAATCTAAGAAAAGTAACGAGTTCATAACCGGCCATGTCTCAGCTGGTATGGCATGTAAATTATTATCGGTTATATACATTTCATTAAGCGAAATTGGTATTTGGAATAATTTCTCTAAACGATTGTAACTTAGATCCAGCCAACGTAAACTGGTTAGTTTAGCTAGGGAGCCACGAACAACGTTTGTTAAATTATTATGGCTTAGATCCAATTCTAGTAAAGTGGGTAAGGTTCCAAACATGGACGATTTGATTTCTTGCAAATTATTATGACTGATATTAAGCAAACGCAGCGAGAATAAAGTTTGAAAGACACCATTGAAAATGATGCTAATATTGTTGTACGCCAAATCGATGGTATGTAATTCGTAAAGTTTAGGAAATGTACCTTTCGGCACCTGAGTGATATTGTTATAGGAAGCGTTCAGAACTCTTAGCCCTGTCATATTCTGCAAGGGAATCTGAAAATGGAAAATTCATTCTGTAGAGAGAGTTTTCTTTTCTTAATAAACAAACTAACTGACATGGGCCAAATTGGTGAGAAAGTTGTGACTTAATTGAAAAACGGTAGCGAATGTAGTCTCGTCGAAGACATTTTTGGAGAAGTTTGTTAAACGATTGAAAGACAAATCCAATACCGTTATATTTACGCAGTTCTCAAAAGCTTTCGGTTGTATGGTCTCCAAATTGTTATGCGAAATATTAATAGAAGCCTGATAAATATCTTTAAAGGAATTCTTCTCAATTATGGTGATATTATTTTCAGCCAAATCTAAGATCTGCAAAAAATTACAATTTATTATAATCTCGAATAAGTGAAAAAATTTCATTAATTACCTCGATATAATTAAGCTGAGTAAACATTTGAAATTCCACTTTTTTTAAAGCATTCCGGGCCAAATCAATTGTCCCAATACGAGCTACAGACCCAAATGTACCACGCCCAATATCCGATATGCGATTATCACTCATATACAAACGTCTTGATAAATAATTTTAAAAAACAGGGTTTAATTTAATTTAGACTTAGAATAAAGCAGATATATAGCGCTCATTAGATACTTAACAGATCAGATTGAAACAATTTTTGAAGCTAAAAAAAATTGTAAATTGGATGTTATCAGCGGAGTAAAGAATTGTTCTCTCTTTCTCAACATTTACTTCAATTGAAACAAAAACAAAAGCCAAAAGTAAAAAAGCCAATGCATTTTTAGGAGCAAGATATTCTAACAAAAGTAAAAAATAAATATATTCTAGCAAATGTGCACCAATAAGCAATTCAGTTAAACCATTTGGAGCGCATGCTGACAACGGAAAGAAGATCGTCATTTAGACTTGAATTAGGGGAAGTTTGTCTAAAAATCTACTACCCAGTAATGACGGGAAGAAAGGCAGTAGAAAAGAGAGGAACATCGACAGTGGATTTTTTTTCTAAAACTTGTAGAATCGTCGCCTCTGAGGTGCTGCTGGCACCTTTATTCGATTCGATAAAAAAAAAAATTTTCAAAATATCATGCATTTCAATATTTCCATACTCAACGATATCTCTGTAATCAAAAATCACTGACAAGATACAAAGGCATTCATTTGTTTTCACTTTGTCGCCGGTTTTTAACTCTAGCAAACTGTCATTGCTAGCAATTTCTGCACAATGATGGGGCTTGACGAAAACAGCTATCACAATTGCCTTACAATATATACAACGTATAGTTTTCGAAAACCCAGCAATTTTAGAGAACTTATTGCTAAAAAGGAATATTTCCTTCTTATCCTGGCAAAACTTTTCTTTTTTTGTAAACATTTTTTTTAATGTCTAGAGGTAAATATTTACCTTAGAAACCGCATACCTCTAAAGCTGTTGGCATCCAAACGTTGAATATTATTGTGCGATAAATTGACAACCTTAAGTACCGAATTACGGGCGAAAGTTCCCCTACGGTAAAAAAAGAAGATAAGACGATGAAAGTAAACCTAAAATAATTTTACTCCTTTTACAACGCACCGTGCCAATTCATTTAGAGAATTATGCGACACATTGCACCATCCCAACTTGGTAAGATCGGCTATATGCTGGGCTTCTAATTTCTTGATTTTATTAAAGCTAATATCCAACACTTCTAACTCACGTAGGTTTTTAAATTGATTCTTTTTCAAATTTTCTAAACGATTACCATGCAAATCTAACGTTTTCAATTTTCTTAGAGGCTAGAAATAAAGAAGCAAGAAGTTAGTATAGCGTAAACAATTTTTAAATTTTAAAAAATTACCTGAAATAATTCAATTGGAAAATCGTTCAAGGGGCCGTTAATAACACGCACAACCTCAACCTTATTAGAAATCTCTTGGTCTACAAATAAGTTCTTATGTAAAGTTGTGAAATTATGGCCATCAATGATTAAATGTGTCAGTTTGCCCAAAATCTAAAAATGGGAAAAGTTTCTTTTCTGTTAAATGAACGGGTGATAACGATTTTATTGCGTTTTCCTTACACCAAATGAATACGGACTAATTTGAGCTAGATTGGTATTTAACAGAGTTAATTGTTCTAAGCTTCTGTTCAAACCGTAGAACACGAAATCTTCTATAGCAACTAAAGGAGAGTCAATAACAGTCAATAAACGCGCTCGAATCTTTGCAAACAAAGGACCATAGAAGCGCTCTATGGAAAAAGAAAAAAAAAAAACACAAGAAAAAAGTTTAAATTTTCTTTAAATTAATTTCCAACTTACCGAAATAGCCTTTATTAATAGTTAAATGCTCTATGGGCAATTCTAAAGCGGCTAAGTTTTGCAAAGCCACCGATAAAGTGGCTAAATTGGTGTTATCACAGACAACGTAAACGCCAACGTCACTGCCTTTGATACAGCGGCACGGATAAATTACTTTAGATCTTTGTTAAATAAACGAAAATACATTTTTTGATGCGTTCATTAATTTCAGCACCTACCTAATTGGACACCTATATTTAGGCTGACCGTAAACATAATCGGAACCAATTACATATCCGCACATCGCTAATACCACGAATAGGGTAAACGTCAAGGTTTTATTAAGAATTTCCGTATGCATTGTAAACATATCGAGTTTAGAAAGCAAATATAAACTTTGGTTCGTAGGAGTACTGCGACTGATGTGATTAGCTCGGTTCGTTTGGCCGTCTATTTCGTACAACTGGTTCGTTGCTGAAGTCTTTTGTTTAATATCAAAAACAAGAAAACAAACGCTCTTGTTAACATTTTTTTAAGGTCTTAGTCACATTTTATTAAACTTGTTTGGTGATTGTAGTCCTACTTAATTAAAAAAACATTGCATAGCAAGCACCGCGAGCAAAAACAGTCAGACATAGAAAACCAGAATAAAAAAAGAATAATAACAAAACACTTTCACTTATTTACTTAACCAACCAACAAGTGCACTTCATTTTTCTCAAACACATAATAACCAAAACCAATTAGTTTACTATAAAACACAAACAAAACGTAATAATATCAACAAAATGTAACGCATCCGCTTTTTAAACAAAACTTCAACAACTCTTGATTGCAAATAAAAAATTTTATTTTGTTTTGCTTTCAGTAAAGCAATGTGGCAACGCTAATGCTTATTTCTTACCATGTAGCCAATGTAGCGGTTTAATGCCTCATACCTTGTTAAGTCATTCTGCGTAAAAAGTCTTACAGATCATATTATTAAAAAAAATAAAAGCATCAAAACGAACTCTAAGTATGACATCAAATAGAGTATTTTCTGTTTCGACATTTAAATTGAACGGAATAAAATTTAGGCACCTCGAGCTTAGAAATTTTGGCTTTAACAACTGGTCTTATGAGAATTTTACAATCAAAACCCATGCCACGTTTCAAAAAACGTTTTCTTTCAGGAAAAAAAAACGAATATATATCTAGAATAATATATTAAAATATTTTTTTACACGATTTTTGACATTTACCCATTTTTTACATTGCTTATTTCAACAAATTTGCTTTAAAATTGTATTTATGTTAATCTTCTTCTTCATGTTATTCCTCGCTTATTTCGATTTTTATTTGCTTAATTCTTCTTCTATCATATATTAAGTGAAGCTATTATTAAAGTTACAATCGTTAACAAATTGAATGAAAATTAAGAATTAAATAAACTCAAACTGAATTCTTTCATTTAAATTAACTCTTAAAGAATAGTAAAGATTCTTAAAACACTCTACCGGTCTAAGAGATTTTATACAAATATTGCCTAATAGACCTGACGTTCTTCGACGACCACTAACGAAATCAATATTTCGATTGAAAAGAAAAAAAACCAGCTAAATAGCACAGATATACGATTTCTAATTTTTTCTAAAATAATGTATTGTGTACATTTTAAAGATATCCTAATTTTTCTAATTTCTAAAATGTTTAAATAAAATTCTTACCGATAAAAGTAGAAAAATACCAATAATTAATAAAGAATTTTTATTAATTCATGCAAGTTGCTGCTTCTGGATTGTATTTTAATCATAATTCATGTAAGTTGCCGCTTCTGGATTGTATTTTAATCATAATTAAATGCAAATTAAAAATAAATGGTGTTTGTTTTTTGCTTTCCATTTCTTACAAAGCAATCCATGGTATAAATCAAAATTGAATATCACATTTTATAAAACAAATTAATTTGTACATATATTTGACTTATTTCTGCATGTTTTCGTTACTGCTTCTTTTATTTCTATTCTCAATAGGTAATTTTGAATGTACATTGTCCCACCGCGAGTTTTGTTAGAATTGACATAAATAAAACTAACAGCTATTGCAAACAATTTGTTTACAACTAGAAATACAATCGGCGAAAATATATAAAAAAATCATACTTGAGCTTAGTTTTATGTTAAAATAATTGGAAATTTTTGCGCACGTTTTTAATTTGCCATGCGTAGACGTGAGTTGGTTTTGTAGGCCATAATACGCTGTAACAATCTTTCTAATCCGTAACATCTTTTCCAATCGTTAACCATCAGAACTTTTCTCGAATCACAACTTTGGCTTGTTCTCGATTTTACGATTAATCTTCTCTGCTTATGTATTGTGGCCGTAAAACTTACGGATTTCATTTTCCAATATTCTCGTCACGCCGTAAAGAAAGATCCATCATCCTTTGTAAATATATATATGTCCATTGCTGATGTCTGTTGACAACTATTTTCCCCGCCGCATGAAAAGTATTGATCTTCGAGGATCGACACATACAATCGATTGTTTTGTTTAACAGTTCATATTAATAACAAGATATAATAAAAAAAATTTAGATAATAATAGCTTCTTAGATCCCGGCTTGTGCCATATATTCCGTAAATAGCTTTGTATTTATTTCTTTCTTTAATTAATTTGAAAAAAAAAAAACGTTTTTATATAATTAGTTAATTTGATTTAAAGATCTGACCAAATCCGAAACATAAGACAAGAGACATTTTATTCAATGCGACAGTGTGGCAGCGTTAGCTATCAGTATTGCCAGTTTAGTATTTTTGTCTTTTTATAAAACGCGTAATAGCCTAAATCACATAAATCGATTTAAAATCGATTTAAAATATATATATAAAATGTTTTTTTTTTTATATGAAAAGAACATGAAACTATTTTCAAATTCAGCTGCAACTGTGTTATGAATCAAAAGACTTAACACCGCTTCACTTCATTAATTTTCATATGGATGCGTGTGGAAATTATTGCCTTCTCTTCTTTCAGCATGAAAATATATGATTTATGCAAATGTTATTTGAAAAACCTGGAGTGTTTCTTCTCGTTTTTAAGCAGAACTTAACGTCATTGCTGTTTAATTCATTTTGAAATCTGCTTATGAAAAGAATTTTATTAATGCGAACAATGAATTGAATTGAATTGATTTTACGCAACTTGAAAATATTTCTTTAATTTTTTTAAAGGTATTTTATTCAAATTAAACAACCTCTATAAAAATAAAGAACTTAAAAACCGAAGCAAAATTTTGTTTTATTTTTATGTAATATTCTCAAAGTTATCATTTACTTGATTCAACAATTGTGACTAATTTTCCCTGCATGCAAATGCAGCACTGTCTTTTTTACATGTGAGTATCATCATTAGAGTATGTTCTGTGTGAAAAACAAGCGGGAGAAATATTCTTTGCTCCCGTTTTGTGCCGCCATTGATAAATGCACCAATCAGTGTTGCTATTTCACATACTATTATAATACATGACGAAATTTTCGTATACATGTACGAAATTGTGCGAATGAGTTTGTGTAAAGGGAGAACGCGATTTTATTTGCTTCACTACGGACAAATGTACAGGCCGCCATTATAGATTTGATTTTTGTACCAAAAAGTTCGATTGCAAGGAAATAACCGCCAATTGTTTTTTTTTCCATAAAATACAAATATATTCTTGTCGTACAAGAAAGAAGTGTCAAAAGAAGTGCATTTCTAAACTAAAAGAAAATTAAGTAAGAAAATATACATTATGAGCTATCAGGTAGATGCATTGAATGCTGCACATTTGGAGTTGCAAGGAGGTAATGGTGCGGAATTGAGGCGCCCATTTGACCCCACAGCTCATGACTTAGAATCAACATTCCGTCTAACACGTTTTGCTGATTTAAAAGGCCGCGGATGCAAAGTTCCTCAGGAAGTATTGGGAAAATTGGTAGCTGCTCTTCAGCAAGATTACTCGCTACAAGATCAGGATGCTCAATTTATGAATATGGCTATCCCACGTATTGGTATTGGTCTAGATTGTTCTGTCATACCTCTACGCCATGGTGGTTTGTGTTTGGTACAAACCACTGATTTCTTCTACCCTATTGTCGATGATCCGTATATGATGGGTAAGATTGCTTGTGCAAATGTACTCAGTGACCTGTACGCGATGGGTGTAACAGATTGTGATAACATGTTGATGTTATTAGCTGTTAGTACAAAAATGACAGAAAAAGAACGTGATGTGGTTGTACCTCTAATAATGCGTGGTTTTAAAGATTCGGCTCTGGAAGCTGGCACAACAGTGACTGGTGGTCAAAGTGTAGTAAACCCTTGGTGTACTATTGGTGGCGTAGCATCAACTATTTGTCAGCCTAACGAATATATAGTGCCGGACAATGCGGTAGTGGGTGATGTACTAGTGCTAACCAAACCTTTAGGCACCCAAGTGGCTGTCAACGCTCACCAATGGTTAGATCAACCGGAACGCTGGAATCGTATAAAATTAGTGGTATCAGAAGAGGATGTACGAAAAGCCTACCACAGAGCAATGAACTCCATGGCTCGTCTTAATCGCACCGCCGCCCGTTTAATGCATAAATATAATGCTCATGGGGCCACAGACATCACTGGTTTTGGATTGTTGGGTCATGCGCAAACGCTTGCCTCGCATCAGAAGAAGGACGTGTCCTTCGTCATTCATAATCTTCCTGTCATTGCTAAAATGGCTGCTGTGGCCAAAGCTTGTGGCAATATGTTCCAGCTTTTACAAGGACACTCTGCTGAAACATCAGGTGGCTTATTAATATGTCTGCCACGCGAACAGGCCGCTGCATATTGTAAAGATATCGAAAAACAGGAAGGTTACCAAGCCTGGATTATCGGAATTGTCGAAAAGGGCAACAAAACTGCCCGCATCATTGATAAACCCCGCGTCATTGAAGTGCCAGCTAAAGATTAGATTAGTTAGAATTATATCACTCACCATGTATGTATGTATGTAATTGAAGATGCCAGGGGGTGCTACTTTTTAATACTTTTCCTCTAGTAAACGGAAATAATTTTCGAGTTAATGCTTTCTTATGTTTCTCTCGCTTTATTTCAATTTGATTATAATAGATTCGATTTAGTTGATATCATAACATAACGACTCAGTTTATTTTGTATATCAGAGCTTAGCATGTGACATCGTATCTGTATTCGATTCGTTAATAGGACGCACACTAACTACATTTAGTTTTGAATAAATTTAAGAGAGCGTGCAAATATATCAAATAAATCTAATGAAATGATATACAAAACAAATAATAATTTTGCATGATTTTTCTTTTCCAAAATATCGATTCGCAAATCTAGAGTTGGAAAGGATTCTCTCATATATTGTAAAATCATATTTTTATCACTTGTTGTAAAAGGTTTGCAATCTGGACGCAATTTGACACACCTGTAAAGTCACTAAGTTGAGTTTAAAATTTTCTAATAACAATAAACAAAATAAACATAATTGAATTTATCTGAAACTGACTGATAAACATTAAAATATTAATGATAAGTTGAAATTTAATACAAGTCTTTGCAATAAAGGCATCATCTCTTGTTCTTACGAACTATTTATAATATTGCTTATAAATAGTCGGAATCTGTTGGGACGCACTTAAAATTTATTTATAGCCCTGTAGGGGTTACGGGTATTCGCAGTTTCTTAGCGATGACAGAAAATTCGGAGAACTTTAGCTTTTTTTCTTCTAGTAAAGTGTCCAAATGTGCTCTTTCGACGAATGTCTTTTTTGAGCCTCTTATGCCCCGGATTGCGTTTTGAAAATATTGAAACCTTTTTACAAGCATAAATTACGATTTTGGAAGCTTCCGATGTGACAAAAGGAGGAAAGCCCGTCAATATTTAGACTTTTAGAACTTATGATAAGTAAGAATAATCAGGGTATCACCTTAGTTCAATAAAAAAAAAGGATTAAAAAACTTTTTTGTTTACCCGATTCTTATGTAATTTGTGCTAAAAAAAGTTATGAGTAATGGGTCATTAAATATGACAGTACTTTGACCAAATATGCCTCATATAACTCTTCATGTTTTTCATTGTTAAAAACTAGAAAAGTCAGGCCTTGGTCTGACGTAAAGACTCGCTTCGCCTGAGGGTCTCTATACGTTAATGGGCCAGGGAAATAATTCTATGTTGTCGAACACAGCGAATTTGTATTTGTTTTATTTAATTTTCACCATCGCCATATGAGGACGCAGGAAAGAGGGAATTTTGGCAGTTAGTATGTCATGGGCTTTTATCGAGATGTCTTAAAATTTTTTTCATATAAAGACTATTTCATAATAAGGCTTTCAATGGGGCATGGCGCCGAATACAATTTTAATAGGGTTTGCTTGCGTTGAAACACGTCGGTGTATGAAATTTGGTCAAAATATTTCAAAAATTTACGATTTATGGGTTAAATACAAATATACAGGGACAGATATGCTTAAATCGATTTAGAAAAAATTCTGATTCGATATAATAAAAGGTAAGTTTAATTTAAGTCATGGCTGTTACATACACCGACACAATCTTAATTCAACCTGTACCTGTAAATGACGTAAGGTGTAGAAATAATTTTTATATATAAAAATTTGACGTTAATTGTATCAAACTTCGATCACAAAAGTTTATTTTTTGAAGTCAAGCTTTTATAAAAGTTTTCAAGAAAAATAAGCCTTTATATGATAAGGCCTTATGACGTCAACAGATGAAGGTTAATAAGATGTTTGAGAAGAAAATTTAGTTAAATGTCAACTGCGTCAGTTCACGTTCCCACATGAGGGTTCAAGTTCTCACATGGGGGTTTCCATGAAAAGTCGGACGGACAGATTGACGTTTTTTATTATCTCGTCACGAACATAAAACAAGATTTTTATTAGGCGAAGCGGTCTAGGCGTAGGATAGTTTACCGTTAGCTTTGGTTGACTGATATTTTTGCATGCTTTGATTTGCCGAAAGCTTAAAACTTTTTATATCACACGAAATGTATGAAACATAGTCTTACAGGTTGTTAAACCGATTACTACATTTACATACTTGTATCAATTCTAGGTAATTCAGTTATTAATACCTTGCCTCATAGCCACCTACATGAAAATTTACATATTTTGCATGATCGTTGGAAGCAAACAAATCATTTTCCTGAAAACAAAATTAAAAAAAAACAAGAAAAAAAAACGCAACACATTAACAACACGGGCATAAATATGATCGAATAGAATGAATTTATTTATATGAAAAAGCTCTCTCCAAATAAAGCTTAAAGGCATTTAAGAGTATCCTCATCTTATATACAGAGTAATTATTTTGCAAGCACGCACAAGCACACAAGCATTTAGAATCATCGAAACAGATACAATATTGTAGCCACAAGATTACAATGTTAGATGTTTTGTTCCTCTAGTCACTCACTAATACATAGACGATAAATGCAAAAAGAGTACAAGTGTCCCTCGTATAATGCGTTCAATTCGTAAATCGTGTTATACGTGTTATTTATTTAAACTTAGTTATAATGTGAAATAATAGAAATCAAGGCAATATGTTTGATGTGTACCGCGTTGTATCGAAGCCATGTAAACAAAAAAGTAACAAACAAAGAAAAAGGCTGTAGTGGACCACAGCTCACCATTAAATACCCGATACCATACTATAAATATTCATATGATAATTTTTAAAAATAAAGTATTCTCTGAGAAGTGGTCGAAAAAATGGTCCGATCCGAGCTATTTTTAATAGTGTGTGCCCTGGGCCCAAGGCCCCGCCCCCAGCTCGAGGGCTCGTCAGACTATCTAAGTTCCATGAAAATGATTTTTAAAATTTGCGGCCTCAAGGTTGAACATAAGAAAACAAGACGGACAGACAAGCTTAAAATCACTATCTGAATCGATCGATATAATACAAGATGGATCTATCTCAAGTCCTTCTACATATATCAGATATCTGCACAAACTTAATACACGCTTGTACTACAAGTGATCGAGAGAAACAATTATTCAAATATTTTGAAATCGTATTATATCGGAAACGTGTTTGACAAGCACCGTGCTATACGAGGGATGCCTGCATTGAGTACTGTTTTGCGGAGGCAGTGACTGGTGGGAATATATAGAAAGCAACTTAACATCAGTGTATTCAATACGTTTCAGTATATATTTGACTTTTGAAGTGTAAAGTGTTCGCGAAGATCTCTCTTCCTATAGAATACGCTTATATGCAAATACAAAAAACGAAACGATATTCTTGCTAAAGCATTAATAATAACTTAAAATTTATAACGAAAGCTATTTTTCCTTTTTTTTTTATTACTAATTTTTAGTCTCTTCTCTTAATATAAACAAAATTATTCGTTTTTTTTTTTTTTTTCAAAAGTGTGATATAAAACAAAAAAAAAGGAAGAAAGCAACAGCAAAACAATAACAGCAACATCAACAGCAACAACAGCAGCAGCAGCAATAACAAAATTATTGCATATAGTTCGAAAAACGAAAAGTATGTAAATTACTACAATAATTTAAAAACGAGAGAAAAGCAAAAAATAAAAAAAAAAAATATTGCATATAGTTCGAAAAACGAAAAGTATGTAAAT
>KK502741.1:213685-224934 GCA_000688735.1 Glossina austeni | reverse complement strand
CAGACGGACATATGGACAAATGCTATTACAAGTTTGCAAGCGATACCGCCATTTTATGCGAATGGGAGAGTGTGTACCACAGATACGATACAGTTGCGCAGACGGACATATGGACAAATGCTATTACAAGTTTGCAAGCGATACCGCCATTTTATGCGAATGGGAGAGTGTGTACCACAGATACGATACAGTTGCGCAGACGGACATATGGACAAATGCTATTGCAAGTTTGCAAGCGATACCTTCATTTTTGAGGAGAGCATGTACCACAGATATGATACAGTTGCGCAGACGGACATATGGCCAAATGCTTTTGCAAGTTCGCAAGCGATACCTTCATTTTTTGCGAATGGGAGCGTGTGTATCACAGACACTATACAGTTGCGCAGACAGACATATGGATAGACATGCTTAGGTGGATTTCAAATTTGAAACCGGAAAAGAATTTGTATACGCAATGGGATTTTCAAGCTTACTTCTCTGCATTATGAAGGTTTAGAAAATAAATAAAAAAATGACTTTCGGTCATGACCGTAACTTTTTTAACCATCACTGTTATTCTAAAAAGACAAATGAAGTCCAATGCCGATTTTTTCTATTTTCAAAATAAAACTTCTTGTCACATAGGAGTATGGGCATTTTAGGCGTTTTCTTGGACAGAGGAATAGACGGATGTGTTTAGATGCACTCAAATAATTGAAAAATACCCAAAAATTTATATACTTTATGGGGTTTTTGAAGCTGGTCTCTGCGCCTTATAAAGGAATTGAAAGAAAAAATAAATTTTGATAATAAACTTGGGTAGGCGGGGCAACTTTTTCCATTTTTGTACAAATACTATAGCATCGCTCCTAGAATCTGGGTTCAAGTTTTTGTATATTTATCTGCCAAAGTTTATGAAAAACAGAGTTGTTCTCGGTTTACGTGGTACTATAGGCGTGTTCTCTGACCGATTCAGCCCATTCTCAATATCAACCTGGGTACGCAAACTTACAATGTTTCTGCCAATTTCTTGCTGTAGATAGCTTAATTTTTGCGGCCACGAGAATGTTTACAACAGACATTACATAGGTGGACAAAATTTGATGCTGATCAAGTATATAGTTCGCGAGGCGTGTGAAGCTTTCTTCTGGTCGTTGCAAAACATTTTATATTCCCCTTATTAAGCGAATAAGCACATAAGTATACACTGACCGACGGACACACAGATTTAAATCGATTCAGAAAATGATATTAAATCGATTTTGGTTAAGATGCGTATTTATCTCAATTCTTTCTAGATGTAACATATGTCCTCTCAAACTTAATATACTTCATACTAACACTGATGTATAGGATAGAGTGAATGCAATGTAAATGCGAATGCCAAATACGAACGTGTTACGTGCAAAAGTGAGTTTTCAAAGGTGATAATTGAAACGCTCTCTTACAAGCAGTTAAACTTATAGGCAAATAGATTCCTTATCTTAGCAAAACAGGGAAACGCATCAGGGAAATCAATCCAGTTTCTAAAATTGATTTGTCACGTATACGCATACGATCATGCGTAGAATATAAAACAATATACGCTTTATGGTAGCACATAACGATTTCAGTACGTACGTACGTATTTCCATGACTAACAAAAAGCAGCAGACAGACACCTACCTACCAATGCGACAGTGTTGCTCCTTTACACATATGTACATATGTCAGTAAATATTAATAGAAATTTGTTTATAATACAATTAAAGTCAAACTGTTACACACAAAGAATGTAAAAAAAAAAAAAAAATGAAAATGAAAAAATATTTTTTTTAAATACTTTTCACCAGCAAAAGTAATAAAAATTTTGCAAACAGATAAATGTAACAGTAAAAATAATATTAACAAAGCAAGTAACAGCTTTTTTTTTGTTTCCATAGCTAACGAAAGACTAATGCAGGTGTAGTTTTATTGCTTGTGAAAGTTAATTAAGCCTAATTGAAATTCCAGAAAGCGTTTTGGTAATAAACGACTTACGTGCAAAGTAGTGTATAAGTGAATTTTATATACTTATGCTTCAGTTTCAGTGAACGAACTCAATGTCAATGATTTATTGAATATTTGACGAAAGATATCGATAATCTCTTTGCACATTAGACGCAGTCACATCATAATTCGACTAAGAAGTGCTCTTCGATATACAACTCGATCTTCTCATTCTTCTGCCAAATGAAGATTTGCTCATATTGTTCCATTGATAGGTTTTTGCTCCTTCAATTCTAAAGCCATTTCAGAAAAGCATAGAAACGACATTATACAATAATGTCGACTTGGTTGTAAATAATCCATCGCTCAATAAGTCTCCGGTCTAGCTTGCCGCTTGCATTCAAATTCTCTTTACTATGACTCCTTTATTCCTTTTCAAGGCAGTCCATGAATACTATAATAGATCATGTGCATCCCAAGATACCGATGTCTTCTTCTTGTTCGCTTTGAACGGCTTTCGCAAGTCTCTGTCCCCTCATCTGATTGCCGATTTGATTGCGTGGGTTAGTGATGATTCCGTGAGTCGCCCGTTTCCTCCTACAGCATCTGCTTTTTTTTTTTATTCCGCTTTTCGCCTAAAGTCAGTAAATGTGGCACACATCCCGAACAGACTTTTCCCAGCCATATCATGTGATATTAGTTTCGGTCATCCAAAAAGATTTTTTGTACTTTTTTTCGGAGCAACTATCGAATTTAGACGATCAGAGTGATCAAGAGGATCGTCGTTTGTTTAAAATCTCCTAAAAATGAACTCACATTACATAGATCACTTCTTTTAAGTCAGTGCCGAGCAATATTTAATCAACAAACGAACTCCAGAGTTTGTGTTGTTTAGAAAATAACGAAAGTGATGTCACTAAGACCATTGTAACAAATAAACTAATTGTCAGTAGTAGGTCATGAAATTTGGACATGTGTCGTTTGAAAATTGATGCTATCCACAAATTATTCGGGTCTCTTTAGAGTGTTGCTATATACGTTTCGAAGTTATATATGAATTCGAAGAAGCCCTCTCCTCCTCTAAGAAAATTTCCTCTAAGCTTGATATGGACGCATCGTGGCAATTGCAACGTCAGGTGTAAGGCTGGAAGGACAAAAAATATATATTGCCAAGAAGTGAGTGCTCACTGAAACTGATTGCAAATTTGTTTTCAAAAACTTGATAACTCCAGGGCTACACAAGATCCACCCCCTGTCCCCCGTTCCCCATTTCTGCACGAACGTTCACATGCGTACAAGAAATATCCCATGAGTGGCGGGTGATATTAACAAGAAAAAAAAGAAAATCATGATTTTAGCGAAATTATGTTGAAACCCAAATCCATCCAAAACATTAAGGAGTGACTTGATTGGACATGTGTGACGTGTGGGGTGTATAGCACAGTTAATTGAAATTGCAGAACCTTCCACACGCATGATGTGCTTAATATTTCTCTAAAAGTGCCAAACATAGCTTCTTTGCAATTTTTCTCTATTTATGATCGAAATTAACCACTCGATGATGTGAACGCAATATAAACGCCTTCGATTTCAGATAAAAGTGATTTGCCGAAATCGGCGAAAACACTTTAGGTGTCAATGCATAATAAAAGGAATGCACAAACACTTCGCACAAGAAAACGATGTTACAGTCTATTGGGTCGGATCATAAGTAACTTCCGTTTTTTCATCAGACATTCATTTTCTTATCATTGAATAACAAAATTATCTTTAATTCAACAGTTGAGTGTGAGATGCTCAGCTCTCTTTGCTATACCTCTTGTTGGTTGAGGTGGATTTTGCTACAATATTGCGTCGATAGAAGGCGGAAGGACGTGCCGTCTTTTAAGGTCATATCTCCAGAACGGAATTTTACAAACCAATTTCTAACTGCCCGATCAGTTATCAATCCTTCACCATATACGCTGCATATTTTATCAGCTGTCGCCTTAGCGCCATTGCCTCGTTTAAATTCCCAAAGCATGACATGTCGAATATGCGCTTTTCTACTCTCCGTTTCAGAGGTGAAGAAAAACGGTTGCATGTCAGCAACCGTCTGCAGCACATTAAGCAAAAAAAAAAAGGTTAACTGAATCCTTATATAGTGAAAACGAAAAACTCGTTTGTGAGTAAATACGCACAACAGATGCTACCTAAAGGCAGCGGAAGTTACTTATGACTCGACCTAATGCATATCTCATGCTTCAATGGTGGTTGCAATGGTGGAAGGGCGAATTCTTTCACTTTGCATTTGCGTATTGACTTCTTACTGTACAAGCTACATAGCATAATAATGTCAAAGAACAACTCCTCAGATCTACATGCAACTAAACTGCTTAATAAAGCAAAAAAAAAGAAAGAAAAAAAAAAGAAAAAAAAAAAAACACTTTTTGTTCATTTATGCTTCAATAATATCCTACCCGTCAAAGACGAAAGACGAATTTAAGTTGCGAACTATTGTAGACTTGGGTAAAGAAAGATTCGTTTGTAAAGTGAATGCGACTTTTTTCACATGTTTTACAAATTTTATCGCGAAAAAAAAGCAACCTATTAAAGCAAACACATAAATCACATAAGGAATTTATCTACCACTCAAACAGATAGCTTTTTACTGTAACACATTAAAACAATGACAGATAACTGTTGTTATTTACGATGCAAGTCAAAGCAAAGCAAAGCAAAGCAAAGCAAAGCAAAGCAAAGCAAGGCAAAGCAAGACAAGACAAGGCAAGGCAAGGCAAGACACGACAAGACAAGACAAGACAAACTCAAGTTACCGGCTATTTGTTGGCAGATTGAGATCATAATTTCGGACATTTTCTTCTTTTTCTTTTTTTTATGCCCACCATCGAGATAAGAGAATATGATAACTCCTTCATTTCCTTTGTAACACTCGGATAGATGAACTTATGTTTTCCAAAGAAATACAAACTATTCGAGGCTTAAGTGGGACAAGACGGACGGACGGAACCCACAAACAGTATACAAATTAACCGCAAACCTTTGACTGTCTATCCGTCCAACCTTCTGTCCACGTTTCCATTTCACTATTAATTCGTTTTCGCAGAATAAACTTCAACTTGGCTATGATTTGTCCGTTGGTTTGCTGTTTGTCGAAGAGAAATTGAGAAAAAGCAACAAAAACACGTTACCTTCAAAATTACTTTTGAAATTAAGCAGATTCCAGGGAAAAGAAATTTCGAAGGGGAAGTTAAGAAGAACGTAAGAAGAACGTAAGAAGACCAGTCCAAGATGATGGGAAAGTAAAAGAAGTTGAAAAAAGCTTTGTGGCTCTATGTTATTTTGACCGATATGTAGGATTTATTTCAAGTCGACGAAATTTTTCTTAGCCCGAGTTATTCCGAGCCTTCTAAGACATGTCAACTTACACGACCAGAAAGTCGAAGTTTCTTTTGAATATTTCCGTAAATAAAAATGACCACTAGCACACCTCTCTCTCTCTCTGTCTCTCTCTCTCTCTCTCTCTCTCTAATCCCTCTTATGTCAATGGGAATCCATTGCTATTATTTATTCCAAAGGAAAAAGTTTTTGGATAAAAGAAAGATGAACACTTGGAGCCAGGACTCTTTCTATTTTGGTTTAATAAAAACCAAAAAGAATTTTCCATCTATGGAAAAGATTTATGCGGTTAGCTGCTCAAGGATTCTTTTCAAGCCATTCTATAATTCTTTCCCGACAATGCTTGACCATTGCTAAAGTCTGGCTTTAATTGCGCAGGCAGCCAAAGCAGTATCTACTGGTGGTGGCGCCCACAGATTAAGATAAAAATTCTCTAAACTCTCATGCATACCAATGAGTACGAATCATATCTATGTCAGTGTTTGTATGATTGTGTGTGGACTAAAATTTACACTAAATTAATTTGCGCCTACATTTTTTTCACCGTAAATGTCTGCTTATATCGCTCTGTACATTCTTCTAAAGCGTACGCTGCTCTAAGCTTTAAACAAGTTATGCACGCATACATCTATACACAAACACCTTCAGGTTTCATTGAAATGAATTTGAAAAGACAAAAACAAGCAAATATTTAAAGTTTATTAACCCATAATTTGTTATAAAGCTAAGACGATCTAAGACAGCTTAAGTTTTAAGACCACCAGCTTAAAGCTTAAAGATGATCAAATTGAAAATCGCTTTATATAATCATCGTTTCTTACGTCAGCTAACTGCTGACTACACTTTATTGATCAATCAATTTTCCAATTATTCAGTTTGTCACGCATTCAGTTTGTCGCAATCCAGATGTCGAATTTGCCGTGGAAAGGAAAAAGCAAACCAGCCACCCAAGAATACGGATAAATTGATTTTTATGCCTTTAATTGGATAATTCATCATAGAAGACTTGAAGCTTATACCTGGAATAAGACGTTCAGCTTATTTGCTAACAAAGTCATTATGTCAAAAATGAATCTCAAAGATCTCTTCAAGTCGAGTTTGCAATACAAATGTTTGTCTTTCATTAGAGACGATTGAGGACTCATATCCTGGAAACTTGACGACCAACATGATTCCTGTTCGTTGGTTGCAAGTTCTTAAGTCACGACATCCTTATGTTAGTTGAAGACTTCAAGACCTGAAACCGACCGCAAATAAGAAAGGGAAGGGTCTCCTATTTTCCGATATCTAATTTAAAGTCAGTTTCCATACCGGAGAAGATCTCACAAGCTTTCGATAACCAATATAAATAACGCTTCCACCGATAAATGCCTAGCGGAGGTTTGCGGCAGAAAAGCGTCATTCATTTGTGGCTTCTGCAGCTTCTACAGCTGGCAGAAACAAAACCGACAAGAGTCGACATTTGACTTAAACAAATCTATGCGAAAGACAAAAGATCGAAACAACGATTCCATACATAAGAAACAAAAGATGGTCTTCATAACGAAAATGAGCACAGAAATCCTCTCGATGGCAACAAAAAAAAAAAAAGTAAATAAAATTCAAGCAAACCTCATTAACCTCAGAAGAAGCGAATGAAATCGGATCTTTCAGTTAGTTATTAAATATTGAAATCTTAATGTATGCCATTAGAGTCATATAGCACATACATACATACATATATATGTATATAGTGTGTAAATTGTAGTCGAGTCACGAACACTCGGGGGGAAAAAATTGAAAGAAAGATGTTAGAAACGTATCGCAAGCAATATTTGGGTTATCGAGACTGAACTTCTAATGAAATCGTGTTATTTGAGCTTAAAGTAAACAACAAAATTTTGTTTATTTTTCTCAAAAATTTTTATTATTGACATTAATGTTACTGTCTCTCTACTCCTATATTATTGCATACGCTGTACGTACAGAGCGGTATGTGTTTATTTTTGTGATTTTTTGTCGATCATCTTTGCGTTTTCAATTTTCTGCCACACACACAGACACACACACACATAATAAATTCTATTCATGCGCTTCATTTTCATTCAATTCGTCGTTTGAGTCGTTTTTTCGTTTAATTATTTGTCTGTTTGGCTGCAGAATGATGAGATCATTTTTTTTTTGTTTGCTATTTAACTTTGTATGCAAAAGCAACAAAAAAAAAAAAAAGAAAAGAAAAAAAAAAAGACAACACATATTCGTTTATGAACACGTATATAAAAGACCAGACAACAAATAAAACTCGACGTCAGTCAGCCAGCTTTCGCAGTCTTTCATACGAAGCAGAATGAATGCTAAAAACTTGAAGAAGCAAAAAAAAAAATAAAACGAAAAACTTTAATGTGTCGAATGTTGTTTATTTTTGGGGTATAAGAACAAATGCGCTTACACACACACACACACACACACACACACATGTACACATGCACATTAGCTTTTGAAATCAAACTAACATTAACATGTCTGGGGTAAAGAGAAAATCCAGTTTTTTTTTTTTGTTTTTTTTTTTGTTTCTTTCTCTCTCATTCTTTCTCTTGCTCTCATTGGCTAATTAATGCAGTTTTTATTTTTTATTTATTTTTTTTTTCCTTCAACACCTTACACCCCCACATACGTTACAGAACGTGTTAAGGTATTCAAGTTGTTGTTGTTTGCTTTTAATTAACTGCATATGGCACGTATGTATGTGTGAGAGTGTGTTTGTCATTACAAGAACGTTGCAATGATTTTAATTCATTTGATTTACTTTCATGTAATTAAAGTAAATTTATGAATGAATTGATAAAAAACTTCATTCGTTTGATTCTTACTTAACCTTAAATTGTTATGATGTTATAAAATATATACACGCCTTGTTTGCACCTACGATGAATAGAAAAGAAAATAAAAACCATTTTATTATTATATAATGATTATGATAAGTAATTAAAACTGTAAAGTTCAAGGTTGTCTGCGCTTTTTATGGTCTTCAACCCGCCAAAAAACACGCACCCAAAGCTAAGATATGTTAATATGTTCCGTTCAGTTAATAATATAGAAATATGTTTACAAGCAAGCAACAAACACACAACCCATACGCCATAATTTTTATTTTATTTGTAAAAATATTTCATTAATGACATCTTTTGAAGCGGAAGTTAGACGACAGCAACAACTTTGTTGCCTTGTAGTCAACTAAATAAAGGCCAGACTAATGATAGCAAATAAGACAGTTATGTATATATATGTACTTATATTGGAACGAATTGAGGTGAAACAAACAGCTTTAGGTTAATCGTGGAGCTGCCCGGTAGCAAGCACTACAAGTTAAGGAATTTTTGAAAGCCACACAAGAATTCAAAGTCATTTGCCCTAAAATTGCTGGCAATCGCGCATGCGTATCATTTGTTTACTCCGCCAATTTGTTCGCTTGCCTTTTTGCCTTTATCAAAACACTTTGAGTCCATAGCACCTTTAAGGGCGTAACTTACTTGGTAGAAGGTTATAAAACCGCATGACCTTCGTGCCAACCGTGGGTGGAAGACGACAATCCACAGACAATTAATATAAAAAAAAAAGACATTGTGATAATTATTCAGAACTCGCGGGCTTAGAGCGGTATAGCATGCATAGAGCATTGGAGTTTTTGTTTTAAATTTTTTTTGAATTTCATTAGGGAAGCAAATCAAACGGGTGCGTATAGTTAATATTATCTCTGAAACGCTTTTATTTCGTCAAAGGATAAAGTACAAGGTGTATATAAGAATTCCAGTTCTTAGCGGAAAAATGCGGACTTACAAGGAATTTAAATTGAGTAGTCTAGTAGGTAAGAACCGTGATTCCCAAATCGGAAGTCAGCGTTCGGAAGGCTGGTTCAAATCTCAAGCACGCTAGAGTTTACTTTGATCGTGGCTATAGTGAGTGGTCAGGCGGTGAAGGCACTTATCGAGTAGGCAAGCAAACACTAGGCTGCAGACACTCCTTACCTCTTTCTCTTTCCTTATTTCTTTCCGATCGTTGACATGTTACAGTTGCTTCAGTTATCGGGGACATCTCCTAAATGATTGGAAAAAATCAAAAATCAGTTAAAATAATCGCGCTTTTGAAAACATTCAGTATATTTTACGAAATTGCTTCAACAAGCCTTGTGCAGCGTGTAGATGCTGTACTCGTTTCCTCGCAAAATGCGCGCCGCACTCTTGCCAACTATGGATAGGCAAAATCGATAAAACTCTTCTAAAAATTGGAAAAAGGCCGGTAGCTTCCTTCCTGCGACATAGCTATGGCACTAAATGTTATTTAAAAGGTAATTTTTAATTTCGTTACAGTGAACTTATTTAGTCCTCGACAGTGAAAAATTAAATGGACCGAATTTGCATCTAGGGATTACTGCTAAACGGGCAACGAAACAAAACCATTTTCAAAGAAATTGACAAATGATCATACAAAATGGCTTCCACATGACAATAAGGAGCTACAAGAATCGGGCATAATGAGCTACTTCAAGCAGGCTAGACCCGTTGGAGCTAAAGCGTGTAGGATTAATTCCGATAATATGATAACGCATACGCTACATGAGCTCCACATAAATTGCGAGATTTCTCGTCAAATGCAGACCTTGTTACGCCCGATTTGTCTCGGTCTCTCCGTATCTCTCTCTCCGTATCTCTCTCTCTCTCTCTCTGTCTCCCTCTCTCGCTCCCTCTCTCTCTCTCTCTTTCTCTCACTCTCTCTCTCTCTCTCTCTCTTTCTCCCTCTCTCTCTTTCTCTCTCTCTCTCTTTCTCTCTCTCTCTCTCTTTCTCCCTCTCTATCTCTCTCTCTGAAGTCCTCTTTTGATGGTATAAAGAAAATTTCCAAAGAGTTCTTTGAAAACCACTTTTTATCCAACAAATCTCAGAAGCTCTGCAGTAATGACATCATTACTGATTTATTACAAAAAAGGCAAAAGGACGGCTAATGATCGAAATGAGTCACTTTTGATCTAATGAATTTCATGCGAGAAAACGTCATAAATCTTTTCTTTGATCTATCAATTTACGGTAGCAATGTCGATACGATCAAGTGTCAAAGCTATGCCGTTTGTGTGTTTGTGAAAATGGATTTTCGTAAAAAAACGCTTTTTGTTTTTCTGCGGAAATCGTCTTTACTGCTTATTCTTTGCTGAATGGACGGCAGCTAAGTTAAGAAATTTATCAGTTTTACCGGAGAAGAAATCTTATCATGTCCCGGAAGTCGTGAAGCAATGAACTTCTTGTCACTCAAATTCGACAATCGAGTAATTTGAAAAAATCTAGGCATAAACTGGCAACGAAAGTCATGCGATTTGATATTTTTGCATTATTTTCTCTGAAATTAAGGCCGTAAACTTGCATTAGTTAAATATCGAGAATTTTGACTTTCGAAACCGGATATTATTGTACTACTAGCACTACTTACGTCGTAAAATAAAATTAGTTTTTCTTTTCTATCTTGTAAAAAGCAAGTAAAAGCACTACACTGCTATTAAATACCCTACACCAATTCGCTTAATACGGTTACTCACACAATAACTTTTCTAAGTAAGGCTTTATATGGCGAGTGGTCGAAAAAGGACTGCAATTCGAGGTATTTTCTACAGCATTCTTGCTTGGGCCAAGACATTACTGTGTACCGAATTTCATCAAAATATCTCAAAAATTGGGACGAATAGGTTGAACACAAGAATACAAGCTTAGCAGGCGGACAGACAATCTTGGATCAATTCAGATTTAGAAAGTGATCGAGGCAGACAGACGGATAGACAAGCTTAGATCGATTCAAAATTAGAATGTGATGCAGACAGACAGACGGAGGGACAAGTTTAAAAACTTCAGAATCACTGTTTGATCCCGAATCGACTGAT